>MJUT01036325.1:42405-60324 GCA_002080005.1 Gigantidas platifrons | reverse complement strand
TGACAATTTAAAAAAAAAAAATGAAATCTTATGAAATTTCTGAAATTTTATGAGTTCATTTGGGAAAGCGGTTTCGGAGGAGGATATTTTTTTAGAAATCAACCAATCAGAAACAAGAATGACCTGTGGTGGCCGTGTTTGTTAACATATCGGAACTAAACGAGTAATCGTTATAGAGGATCTTCCATAGATACTTCCTACCAAGTTTCGGTTCATTTGGCCAAGTGGTTTCAGAGAAGATCTTTAAAGATCGGCCAATGAGAAACAAGAATTGCCTGTGGCGGCCATGTTTGTTAATGGATCAGGATTTAGTTCCGATATGTTAACAAACACGGCCACCACAGGTCATTCTTGTTTCTGATTGGTTGATTTCTAAAAAAATCTCCTCCTCCGAAACCGCTTTCCCAAATGAACTCATAAAATTTCAGAAATTTCATAAGATTTCAATTTTTTTTTTTAAATTGTCAACAAATTTCCAAAATTTCATAAATTCTAATCTTTCCTTTTAATAATAATGTTGTATTACACCCTCGTGTGATACATCATTATTATTACATGGGCTGTGATGTGGACTTGCCATAACCATCTGTATTGCATATGCAGTCTGTCAAACGACTCCTGATTTCCGTTATTTTTCCTGATTTTGAGCTGTTCCTGATTTTTCCTGAATTTTTAGATAAACTCCTCATAACTCCTGATTTTCAACTTTTTCCCCACAAAAAAAATAACATAATAAATATGTTGAAATTATTTTAGTGCAAAGCATCTTATCAATTACATTTTAGCCTGACATTACATTCTGACATTCTGCTAATGACCTTCATCTAGAATCAAAAACACCATGCTTAAATTTATATACTAGTATTATGGCCTCAAAGCTCTTACTTAGAGGGGAGAAAGGCGGGCATTGTTTTGTTTGTTTTTGTATGGATTTATCACTTTTTATATAAAATAATTCCTGATAATCTCCTGATTTTTAACGAAAAACCCTCCTGATTTCCTAATTTTATGAAGCCAAAAAGTGCTTGACAGACTGCATATATGCAAAATGATACATATCATAAGTAAGTATATGAATATGCGACAGGTGCTACCTGTAGTGTCAACGAAGCAAAATCCACATTATCTAAATTATTTAAATCATGTAAATCCTTGTGATGATTGAAATAACACATTTAAACAACACAAGTAGTAGTTTTGGGTTCTTTTCTTCACTATTCTTGATTATTCTTATTTGTTCTTCAATTCAACTTACCCAGTTAATTCTATTGCAAAGCAGTTTTTTTAGGCCAAGATATATCGGAGAAGACCTTTTTTAAGGGCCGAGATGTATCGGGGAGGACCTTTTTTAGGGCCGATATATATCGGGGACGACTTTTTTTATGGCCGATCATTCTTTTGTGACTAGATTTTAAAATAGTCATTATTGATTTCTTAACATCATTTCTCCATTTTAACATTATTATTCGATTTTTTTTAATTAACGATTTTTGGGAAAGGTGACTTGAACATGACAATAAATAACAGATAGCGAGAAGACGTGATCTCGCCGCCGCCATATTGTGTCTCCAAGGATACAGGAAGTAGTTCTTGTGAAGGAGAGATTTTTAGGCCAACAGTATATATTTTTTTCTCGATATTTCTAACTAACATGTAAGTGCCAGCTTTGCTGGCATTTAAAGGTATATAAGTGCTACATGTTATATACCAACAGAATCTAGAGAACATTCTCTATTAACTGAAGCTGTCCGTAACCTTGTTATTCCTGAGAGATAAATGTATACACCTTTTAAAAAAGGAAACATTTGAAATGCCTGCTCCTTACAAGTAATTTTTGACAAATTTTGGATGTGCATGAGCCTTTAATTCCATAACCAATCATAATAGACCATTGCAAGTTATTTATTGTTTATACCCCATAATGCACCACATTTAAACATATTCATTTATATTATATTACAACAAATCATTTGCTGATCTTTTGGGCTGTCTAAAAAACCAATGACCCCAAAGTGTTACATAGGTGACAAAAATTAAAGTAATTGGAAATTGATGTCCTATTGAATTTTAAGGACCTACTTAAGTCCAAGTTTTCTAATCTACGATCGGTTTGTGAAAGAAATTAAGAAAACAAATTGTACAACATTTTATTAATGGTTTTTGATCTATATTTTTGTAACACTAACAATATTTCTCAACAAGATTACAACACAAGTAATTCTAAAAATTATTGTACATTATTAATTTATTGTTACAACGAAGTTAAAAATAAATTTTCGATCATTTTTAACCAATACTTTTAATTTAGAGATAAAATTCAATGTATTTTCACCATTGTTTGAAGTAATTTTTTGGCTTCTCATTACAAAAGTTTCTGTTTCTCTAGAAAAAAAGGTCCACACTGATATGAAAAGTACATTTGAAGAAACATGAATGATGCTAATTCATTCACTGAAAATTTCATAGAAATTGCTTTATCAATTTTTGCATTATTGACAAATGACAAATGAAAATGTGTGTATTTTTACCTAGCTTTGTTACACTCCTGACACATTTTTTTTATATATCAACAAGACACCAAATGATGGAAATAGCCCGGTGAGCTAAAAAGTAGGATTTGTGTCAGGGGTGTAACATTTTATGTTGATAGTTAAATACATAGTTATTTTCCAATGAATGAACTATTTATTCACAAAACATTAATATTTTAATTACCAATATTTATATCCTTCATTTCCGCTTTGTGAAAATTAGAATGTCTTAATGATTTTTGAAAAACTCTTTGAAGTGCTCATGATTATATAGATTATTTTTCAATCAGCGGCTTAAATAAATTATAACAAGGAGATAAAATGCTACAAATATAATAGAATTGCATTGCAATACCTCAGCAAGACACAGATGGCCAGTTTCAGTCAACCATATTTTCTAAATCTGACTAAAACGTAAGTTCAATAGTGCTTGTATTTAATTTGATAAAAGCATAACACTCCTGACATATATGTTTGGCCACACAAACGAACTGGTGGTCACCAGATCATTATTCTTGTCACTCATGATCTTTGACAGGACTGTTGACTAAATTAAAACACAAAATATTATAATTAATAAGATTGTGCTAAAATTATGACCTTGTACATTTAAATGTTACACTCCTGACATACTTCCACATGTGTTCTTCTATTGAATATAGGATTGATGTAAATGCTCACAGAGACATGTTGATGCCTCTGGTTTCAACTATGATACCTAAAAAGACAATTAACCATTGTCAGTTGTTGAGAAGTATGCTACATACCTAAATAATTTCACTTTTAGACAACACAAATATTTTTATTGACCTTTATTTTTTTGATACATGGTAATTTTATCTCTATGGTTCTGTCTTCAAAATTACCAAAAAATGCATAAATTATGCATGAAATTTTAGCTAAAATATCAAAGTTTTCCATGAGATATATTTTTTTACTGTACAATTATTGTTTTCTAATTACACAGCATGGCAGCTGTACATGTATCTTTGTAAATGTCACACTAATAGTGTTACACTCCTGACATTTTTTTATACATTTTTGGACTCTATTTTGTAGTGGTAGCAGATAATGCCATGAAAATTTGCAGCAAGGTTCTATGTACCGCAGTGCATATTCTGATGTAAAAAGATCCAATTTAAATCATCACATGTAAGAATGGTTAATGATAAAAAAATGGGGTCATTTTTTTTAAACAGCCCATTTACACAATATCCTTTAAAAGTGCAACCTTAGCTTGCAGTAGCCGTCATATATTGATAATTAAAAATCACATTAAAATCTTCTTCTCAGAAACTTGACCTGAACTGATTTTTGGTTAATTAACCCACTTTCAAAATTATGTGGATGCCCCCATTTTCTATAAAGTCAAATTGAAAACCAGGTGAACGATTGTAATCAAAGTTGGTGGAAGAAAATATGATAGCCATTGCAAAAACAATATGTCTTTTTTATTTTGCAAACGAGGAGAATACCTAATTAGGAATTCCAATCAGCCAATTCTTTTTGTGAACTAATATAGCAATTATAACATGATATTAATATACTTAAATACAATTGTATATGTGTTTATATTTTTTTTTTAAATGTTTTAGGACATATAGATGTCTGTCATGGTTACGCTGACATACTTATTGCAAAAATTATGTTAAAGTACATGTGAGTTCAGATGGAGATGGAGACGACTATGATAGTGACGAGCCGGTAACAAAACAAATGAAAGGTGGTGATGGGGAGCCTCACCAACAGAGGTCATCTGATGGTGAAGACACCTCAGAGGAATCTGTTGACTTTAATAGTACTTTATCTGTAGAGGTGAAGAAGGGAAATATGAATGAGGCATTGCCTCAGGTATTTGCACAGACCATTGTGAATGCATTATTTGAGGTCAAGAATAATCCAAAGCTTGAAAATTATTATATACCATATTTTCTTGCAACAGCTACAACTGTGTCGGTTCATATGTACATTGTAAAAGAGATAGGTTGTTTAGTTCTGAAGGTTTGCCAATTTTTGATGATTCTGGTAAAGAACTCAATTTTGGCACAATTATTACTATTTGGTTTTCATTGAATTTTGGTTGCCTTGCCAATATAATACCTGATGAAGAATTTGAAGGCAGATGTAATCCAAGATGCAATTTTATGAATGCAGTTGGAGACTCATACAATATTTATCAAACTGAATTATCAAATTATCATTAAAGGATGCAGATAAGAAAAAAACAGTCAAAATAGAAATTGCTATGGCTTTGTGGACTCATGATACATCATTGTTTAGTAATGTGAAAGATTCTTTGGATACGACACAAACTTTATTCGAGGAAAAGATCATTAGAGCAAATCGGTTCAAGCCAGCTTGACCTGTTTGATTCCTAATGGAATTAATTTCCATTTACTTTACAATTTGTTTTGTGTAGATTGGAATTCGAAGATTAGGTCGCTTCTTTTTGAAATTCTTGTCTGTCGATTCCATGATAGTTTTCCATACAGCAGGCCTCTAGTACTATTAGTAATACTTGAGCCGGCAAAATTATATATTGTGCATTGCTGAAATGATCAGTCTCAAATTGTTTCAACAAGAAACACATTTCTGGCATTGTTGTGCCTAGTTATTGGATATGTAAGTGTATATAGCCTATATTGCTACTTTACTTATTTTATCATTTTTATGTGTTTTTTATTTCAATTATTGTAGAAATTTCTTAAAGCATTTTTACAGGTCATATTATTATCATGACCAATGCCAATAATGCAGAAATGGCAAAGACAGAAGTTAATGGAAACCGCTTAATGTGATGTGAACCTTTACCCACTTGATATCTACAATGTAGGTGTCCTGCAGCCAAACAGAAATAGACGCAATAAAAAAACCTGTGCAGATTTGCTTTAACTCTAAAGAATACGTACTTTCACAGTATATTTGCAAGTTTTATTTAATTTTGATAGACATCTTTGTTACAGATTATGCAGAGTGCTACATGGTTCTGATTTGTTATCTAAGGGACCAGACACAGCATGAGGGCCCTATCGGAAATTTGTTTTAACTGTCTTCTCTGAAACTGCAGAATTGTTTAAGATGGAAATTGGCAAGAAATTTCGCTATATTATATATGGTCAGCTACAAGTTAACATCTACCTACTTTGTGGCGATCGGATATCCATAGCGACAACCACCACAGGACGTAGTCTACCAGTGACATATAGAACTCTATAGGAAATTGTATGAAGGCTTCTTGGAAACTTTAAACTTTAAACCCAAACTGCAAATGAATGATCATTGGATCTTTCTTAACTGAGCTTATGTTTTTATGGATATATGAAATCCATGACTGCTGTCGTCACAGAACAAAGATTAACATAAGACCTAATGAGAAGCATGTCTTCAAAATATTCTTTTTTGAAACCACATAGCCATTTAAAGTGAACTTGTATAGACTGTTACTAGTATGATACTCCATTAAATTAAAATTTCTTGTGTACATCACAGGGATTGTTCCTGTTTATAAAAATTCCGCAAAATGTACAGCAATGATTACCGGAAATACCGGTATGTAATGCTGCTTTTAAAATTGTTCTATTTTGTGTGTGTAACAGAAATTCAAGTTTCTGGCACCCCATAATTTAGCATATAGATGTATTGGGAAAATGTTGTAAAATTTGTCTCTGAAACCATTCAGACGATGTGAGTGATATAGTCTCAGGCTAGTCACTAGTTTGTCTTGGTTTTATTATCCCCTGGCCAACGAAGTTGCGAAGGGATATAGTAACGCTTCCGTCCTTCCTTCCGTCCGACCTTCCGTAACATGCTTGTGAACACTCTAAAATCAACATCCTTTAATGGATTTTGACCAAACTTGGAACATATATTTATTTTATATATTTTTGGTGTCTTAAAGCCACTTTCAACAATATTTCAGCTATATCATGGCGACCAGTTTTATGGGTGGAGGAAGTCGGAGTACCCGGTGAGAACCACCGACAATGGGCAAGCAACTGGTAAACTTTATCAAATGCGGCTGCGAGTCGAGTGCACCCTTTTTTGTATTTAACAAAGCCGGGCGCGAACCCACGCCGTATTGGTGATAGGCTTGTATGAGTTGTTAGATCCAACAACCTAACTCATTGAGCCACTCAGGCCCCTCTTTCAATGGAGTTTAACGAAACTCGGTACATACTTAGTCCTTAGGAAAATCTGGAAAGCTGTCAATTTTGAAGGTCATAGGTCAAAGGTCAAGATCAGAGGGTCAAATTTTTACCCCGTAACATCCTTGTGAACACTCTAAAATCAACATCCTCCAATGGATTTTGACAAATCTTGGTACATATTTAGTCCTTAAGAGAATATGGAACCCTTTTGATTTTCAAGGTCAAAGGTCAAGGTCACCGGGTGAATTTTTTAGGCGAGGGGATATGCCATTCTTTGCGTTGCCCTTGTTAACCCATCGCCAACGAAGTTGCGAAGGGATATAGAAACGCTACCGTCCGTCCTTCTGTAACATACTTGTGAACACTCTAGAATCAACATCCTTCAATGGATTTGATCAAACTTGGTACATACTTAGTCCTTAAGAAAATATGGAAACCCTCTGACTTTCAAGGTCATAGGTCAAAGGTAAAGGTCACTGGGTCAATATTTCTGTTCGTCTGTCTGTCTGTCCAGACTAACTTCCAAATCTGTTGTCCGATTTCCACCAAACTTTGTGGAATTTAAGATCATGATATGTGCACTTTTCCGTATAAAGGATTTTATTGTCCATTGAGCGTTACCCCTGTTACGCCTCTTTTGACTTGGAAAGTTTGAGACATTTAGTATGCACTTTGTCATCGCAAATTCTCCTACATGATTAATTAGAAGTTCATGAAACTTTGTACATTGCAAGATCATAATATGAAGATGTGCACATTAGTAGGATATTCCTGTCCATTAAGCTTTACCCCTGTTATGCTTCTTTGGACTTAGAAAGTTTGAGACATTTAGTATGCACTTT
Organism: Gigantidas platifrons; assembly: GCA_002080005.1. Classification (NCBI taxonomy): domain Eukaryota; kingdom Metazoa; phylum Mollusca; class Bivalvia; order Mytilida; family Modiolidae; genus Gigantidas; species Gigantidas platifrons. The sequence goes on along the minus strand of MJUT01036325.1, from coordinate 52,803 downwards.
CGCAAATTCTCCTACATGATCAAATTGACGTCCCATTCAGAGCGAAAATCAAATATACTTGTACCTTGTCACATGATTGCTGTTGGTCATGTTTGTAAATCATATGCATTGCATATTATATCAAAAAGTCAAAGTTCCAGACATAAATTCAGTGCACCTGACCAGTGTTTCGTCTGCAAAAAGCTCACCAGCGACCCTCCTATTTAAACAAGCTTGAAAGTAAAATTTAATATGAAACTTAATGGCGTTGCAAGTCCAAAATTCAAAATGTATAAGCAGTGAACATTTTCAACAGTTTTTATGTAGATGTCCATGTTTTGTTTTAAACACATTTTATTCACAACTGCATATGAATGGGATTGAGCAACATAATATGACTATACAAGCTCTCTCCTTTTTACATATACAAGGCATACAATTAGGAAAGAATATATAACAATTATATCAATAATATAGGATAATTATTATATTTAGGACAGAAAAACAAAAAATGGTTGTTATCTTCTAATGGACCTCTACAATTTGGACAGTCAGTATTATCAGATAAACAATCTTTAAATAAATGTGCCTTCTGGTTACTATCCTCATTTCTTATTTGACAATGAATTATGTTAAATTTCCTTATTTCAAAATTATAAAATTTCCATGTTCTATTCTATGTTTGATCTTTAATATGTATGCAGCCTACACATATACCAAAAAGCGGTGATAATTTTGAGGTTATATGTAATGAAACAATTTGTCACTCTTAATGCATAATGTACTAGTGGGGCAGGAACTGCTTACTCTTTCGGAGCACCTGAGTTCACCCCCGGTTTTTAGTGGGATTCGTGTTACTCGATCTTTAGTTTTATATGCATGTTTTGTAGATCGTTGTTTGTCCTTTTGTCCCTTTTCTTTTGGCCATTGTGTTTTATGTTCTTATTCGATATACAGATTCTGATTACCTCGTTGGTATCTTCAAACTATTGTTAACTCCACTATGTGTTATTGAAGTGGCTGTATCAAGCCAAGAAAGTAAACTGTCATGTATGTTTTTTTATTGAGTGGTATCGATTTTGCCGCTTTCTACCTTTTTGTATTTTATTTTGGGAATATTCTGACAATGTGGTATTGTTTTTGTTCTTTATTTTAATGCTACGGTCGAACTGGGAGCTATTCTTCCCCCTATGAAGAGTTTGAAGATACGAATGAGGTAATCATAATCCGTATATCGAGGAAGAACAGACAATAAAATGGCCAAACAAAAAGTACAAAAGGACAAACAACGATCCACAAAACATACATTTATATCTACAGATCGAGTAATACGAACCCGACTAAAAACCAGGGGTGAACCCAGGTGCTCTGGAAGAATAAGGAGTTCCTCCTCCTCTAGTGACACCCGTTGTTTGAATCTAGTTACAAACCTGGTGATAAGTGTGACGAACATGCAGAAAACGAGTTAAAGTTTAAATTAATACGTTTATCAGATGGCATATACAAATATATAAACATCCTTAAATAAGATTATGCATCTATAAATAGGCTTGTTTCAATACTGTAATGACCTTAATTGGATTTAAGGAAATACTGCCACCATAAGACCCTTTACCAATTAAAAGTCTATAATTAAGGTCTAGAGCAGCTGCCACTCTAGAATACATATTGTCCATCTCCATTGTACTCGTGCCATCCCACCCTATTTCAATAACAAAAGTTGTAGGCTTACAAAATACCAGATTAGAAAAACCAGCTCCATGAGGTCCAATAATAACATCTGCCCAATTGAAAAGTTGTATATGTTCTTCAAGTGTACCATTACCAAGAAAAATCTTAACATATTTGCTATCTGTATCGAGTTGTTTAAGTAATGAATCGTGTTCGATATATGATCTTACTCCTGTTCGTCTCTTTATTACTAAAATATTTTTGTCCTTGTTGTTTATTAGACTTGTATTATTTTTGACAAAAACAGTGCGAACACGCTGCAACAATGGTGGTTGAAAAAAGGTAGACATGCCACCATTATGGGGGTTTTGTAAGTGGCAGTATGGTCCCTCATTTGCTATGTATAGATTAGTAGAATAATATACATGACCAGGGCCTTTCCATTTCACTATTCGACTTTGTAGATGCATGGGTAAAAGTGCAATATATCTTTGAACAAATGGTGATAGCGCTGTCAATATGGGGCATGTATCTGGTATATGTTCAAATAGGTACAAAATTCGTGGTAAAACCTCATGAGCAAAATGTCCCTTAGCAGCAGGATATGCTTCTAACACAGAAGCCAAACATTCATATTCCCATATTTTCGGGGGCTTTGCCCAATTCTGAGGAAGTCCATCAGGAACTTTCCGCACATAGGCCTGCCATTTGTAAATATATCTGTCTGTGAAAATAGTACCGGGAACATCATCATGAACACGGTTATCAGAGACGAATCCGTTTTTTATCATTCGGATAAAAGCATGATTTGAACATGGCTGATGTGTCTGAATCCATGCTGGTGTTACATTGTGTCTGCATTCTAAGAAAACTGATGGATTTAACAGTTTACACTGACTTAGAATAGATTTAAATCCACCAATATCGAAAATCCGTTTCTCTGCAGTCTTATGTATAACAGTAGAAATTGTGTCAAAATCCTCTGTCACAACTGTTCTAATGTAGTGTCTTCCTGTCACACATTTGGACGGATGTTTCATTGCATTTTTCAAAATATCAACGTCAACCTGACGAATCTTTTTATCAATATATACACTTCCTACATGCTCAATTCCAGAACGAGATGTAGGAAATGGATTGTCTGCACCATAACGTCCACATGAAAAGGAATCGTGCTGAAATACAGATGCCTTTACTTTTGTCCACACCACTGAATTGAGGAAATTCATATCCTCTAAGTATGAGTGTGGTCTAGTTTTATTTAATAGTAAAGATTTCATGTTTGGTATAGCCTCGTGTGTACCTCCCCACATGCCACCACTCATGGCAAAATTAGAATGTGATGGGTGATCTCTCATCACGTGGAATTGCTTCCCTGATGCTATCCATTCATCAACTGCTAACTTTTCTCTGCGCGATAATCGTGAATCAATATCTCGGATACCATATCGCTCGATATTTGGATCTGACGCAACTAAGAAACGCCATGCCATCTTGTTAGTAATTGAATGGCTAGTCATATTGATCATAGTGACATATCTATATGACTTCAGTTTGTCTATAGTTTTTGAAGGGACTGTCATATCGAAATAAATGTATATTTCCCAGTCCGGATATATATTTGGCATCAGTTCAACATTTGCGTTCGCTCCATCTATGTAACGTGCACTGCTGCCATAAAGAGAGTATGATATGACCCTTTTACCAACGTTGCGCTTACTGAACATTATATTAGAGCTACAGTCCATGCCTTTGACACAAGCTGTACGGATATCCCATTTTGTCTGCACGTATCCTTGCAACATCAACAAATCGGAAACGGCCCTGTCTTTTTCCGAGTTTGTGCTGTCTAATTCAATGACCCAGTAATCTACTTCTATATTCCAATTCATTGTTTATAGGGCTTCTAGTTCACCTCCTTCAACATCTAATATAAATATATCTATATGACGTACACCTTTTAATATATAGTCTAGTCGTGAGCAGGGTACCTGCAGTTTCTTCTCATGACCCTTAATCCATCCTTTCTTATGTGTCTCTGACATGTAGTTCACAATACCCCTTACAGCATCTGACCCTATGAATTCTATGTACTTTTGTTTACATATAGCTGTGTTGTGGTTTCTAGAGCGAAGACGATTATTTAATAATTTTTGAAAATTATTCGGGTTTGCCTCGACTAAAATGCTTGTCCATTTTAAATGATCTTCGAAAAATTTAGAAATACTAAATAATTTACCATCTAATGCTCCCATCTCTACAATTGTGCCATTACATTTCACTGGATGTTTATGAAAACGTTCGTATAGCGCCACATCTTCCCTTGACTGACTATAAAACACCGGTCGTTTTGGAATGTCACAACTTGTCAGGTGTTGCTTAGTTGTTTTACCTGACGATACAATCTCGTTCTGATCATTATCATGTCTATGTGGTATCACTATTTAACAAACAATCACGCTAAATATAATTAAATAAACAATCTTCTTTCTCCTCATTCTTAGGCTGCACTAATAAACCTTTCTTTATGACTGTGATGCCATGCATCCCACTGACTTAATAATAATAATATGGTTCAATGATTTTTTGTTAAAGTAATGTTTAAATGTCAAATAGTTTTATTACGATATATAAATGTAATAAACAAATTATAGTTGAGGAACTGGGTTTACCCTCGATTTTTAGTGGGGTTCCTGTTACTAGATTTTTAGTTTGATGTGTATGTTTTTTTTGGTTAGTTGTTTGTCCTTTTGTACTTGTTCTTTTTATCATTGTGTTGTCTGTTCTTCTTCGATATACGAATTATGATTACCATCTTTGGTATCTTCAAAGTCTCTATAACATGTTATTACAGATTTCCTAACCAGCGTTCGTAGTCAGCTATTCCCGTGCCTATTGTGACAGATTTCTTAACCAACGTTCGTAGTCAGCTAGTCCCGTGCCTATTATTACACATTTCCTAACCAGCGTTCGTAGTCAACTAGTCCGGTACCTATTATTACAGATTTTCAAACCAGTGTTCGTAGTCAGCTAGTCCCGTGCCTATTATTACAAATTTCTTAACCAGTGATTGTAGCCAGATAGTCCCGTGTCAATTTTTTTTAGAGATTTCTTAACCAGCGTTCGTAGTCAGCTAGTCCTGTGCCTATTATTACAGATTTCCAGCGTTCGTAGTCAACTAGCCCCCTGCTCATTATTACAGATTTCTTAACCAGCGTTCGTAGTCAGCTAGCCCTGTGCCTATTATCACATATTTCTTAACCAGCGTTCGTATTCATCTAGCCTCGTGCCTACGCAGTCATGTTAAGGCAGTTCAAACATTGAAAATAAAAAAAAAAGAGATTTTACTTTTTGGTTCAATACACGCAATAATGCATTAATTTTACTTATATAAGCCATAAACCAATAAAATTATGATTGATCTACTCAAAATGAAAAACATATATATCAGAAATCAATCACAGATGTCACGTGATCACATTAAAGAGAAAGTAGCATCGTCACCACTAAAACCGAACAGAACAACGAAATCCCGATGTTCAATACATGTAATGAAGGAACCGGTGGATTGGGGATATCATATTCTTCAAGAAAAATGCGTGGCAAAGTGTTGAATTTCATTTGATTAAATGTGGGAATAGATTGAAAGGCCAAATATGCCAGAAAACCCTCCTTTTCCAGTGCTATAGGATTTTCCTTGCTACGTTCAATCCCTGTATTCTTTGCCATAGGAAATTATCGTATCTAATGATCAGGTCTGTTGACTGTTAAAATTTTTCCAAGATCAGTCTTCGGGATGCGGTTGTTCTATTGCGTTTTTTCCAAATTTAATAAGCAAATGCTAAACAACGATTATTTTAAAACACTTTAAAGATGTAACGTTTTTGCAATATCGATTACGAATGTGTAATATTCCGGATAAGTTACGTCACAGCAAACGTCATGTATGCAATCGTCGTTTTCATTTTCATTTATTTTTAATAATCAACGTAGTAACAATTTTCCTTTAATACATGTTTCACATATTTGCTTTTAAAGAGCTCTCCCTTCTTCACAAATTAATTTGTATTGTTGAAATATCTGACAACAACGTTACCGTAGAATCTAGATACGATAACGTAATCCTCATTCCGCTAAGTGCTGCATTTAGGGTTACGAATCGGTCCGATTCAACGTATGGGAGCAAATTAAAATTTTCGTTCCGTGAATATTTCAACTTTCTTTTTGCATATCTGATCATAACTTATTATTCCCAACAATTTTAAAGTAATGGTGATACGTAATAAGTGTTACAATCCCTTTTTCTATCTTCAAGACCGGTCTCGTATTTGAAAATGGTTACTTGTCCGCCATAACACCTTACGTAGACTCTTGTGATGGGCGGAGGCTATCCATATATGCCAAATAAATATGAAAAAAACTGTTACCACGATAAAGTCGATTTTACTATAAAATTGATCCAAATAAGGATATCTCAAAAACGAGGCAAGTGCGCATGAACTAGCAACTTGTAAGCAAAATGTCGGACAGAAAGAAGATTTCATACATTCAAATTTTCAGATGGATATAAGTCTACCCTGGATTGATGCAGCGTTTACTTATCACCTCAAGGTTTTCCTAAATATATTTATCTTTCACCCCCGTTAATATTGCCAACCACTTACAACGAAATTAGGACAAAAAACCGCCCGGTGTGAATCATTCCGGGCGCTGCTCCCATACGTTGAATGGGACCGATTCGTAACTCTAAATAGAGCACTTAGCGGAATGAGGGTTACGTTATCGTATCTACGTAGAATATTACGTCATGGGTATGCCCACTCTACTGCTTTTTGGATAATAACAATAGAAGACACATTTAAGATGGTATTACCACACGATTGTATGGATATAAACATGCTTAATAAAGTAAAAAAGACAGTAAAGAATAAAGAAATGTTATTGAAAATAAATGTGTAAAGAGAAAGCTAAGAAAAAGGGAGATGATTTAATATCACAAGCGCCTGTGGGAGGACCAACAAAGAGTTGGTTTTCAATCAGTGTTGCCTGAATTTCCCACTAATGAATGCCATAGTTACTAGATGACCAAGTTGTGCCACCCTTTATATAGAAATATCTTATTTTGCCAATGAATCAATGCTTTTAGTATTTTGGACTTGTCCTTCATAATAGCATATCCTGTGTATTCTAAACTTTGTGATGAAAATTGAAACCTGAAATGCAACCCAAATTCATTCATGAAAATATTTTACTATTATTGAAATATATCAACCATCTTGGTAAAATATACTACTATCTTTCACATTGAAATTTCGAAAGTAAAAAATATTTAGTAAATTGAGAATCTGTGTAGATCTAGGTAAATTTCAAATTGAAGAAAGGCATCATAGAAAGATACAAAGAGAGGGAAGGGTCTGTATTAATCATATTGATTAGGAGTGTCATTTCTTATATTTTCTAGAATTGAGCACACTTTATATTTATAAAACTTAACATTTTTTGTATGTCTGTTGTATTGTATTATATGTCACTAACAGCCAAGCAATAGAAAAATAAGAAAAGAAAACAAGACTCATTTGTCTGGATTAAATTGGATAAGCAAGAATAAAACTCAAAGCATGTGTTGTCTGATAACTTGGATTTCAGATCTACAAAAAGAAAAAAAATAAAGCAAAACAATGAGTGTGTACACCAGTTTGATGCCACCAATTTTCTATCATCTTAAAACAAGATATTTTGTAAAGAAGTGTACAATGCACAGCCAAATTTGCCTACAAATGTTTCAACTGTTTCAGAGAGGAATAATTGTGAAATATTTTTCCTGTAGGGTCCTATGTTAAATTTGTCCTCATGATCATCTTGGATTTCTGTGGTCAGTAAAAATAGTTTTAAATGTTTATGGACGAAGATGAATGCTAAATGATGGCAATAGCTAATTTTTGTTTTAATACTTGTAAAACATTATTTGTAAAATAATTTATTCCATTAAAACCTACAGAAAATATTCTTATTAATGTCATAAATTTGATGCAAATCCAAACTTATTTTAACAGAAAAAGTGTGTTTTTAAATGAATAAATAGGGTAATTTTCAAAATTTACATATTTCTGTCAAGATAGTGTAATTGTAATGAGATGTTTGTTGGATATTTTTTGTATATCAACGATTAGTATATCACAAAATATATACCGAACAAACACCTAATTTTAACATGTTGTCCTTCTTTTACTTTGTGAACAAACGAGCGATTTATCGATTGGTCATAATATCATTAGCACATGCATATGTGACCGACTTTCCCGTCGTAAATGCACATCTTGATGAATTATTGTCTGCTCGAATTTGGCAGCATGAATTGTGTCCGACATATCCTGCAAGCGTAAATATAAATACCCGTCTTGCAATCAAAGTATACTACGGTATGTGTACTCTTAGACATATCAGAATGGAAATAATTTATGGAAGGCAGAATTAATGTGTTTTGAGCTTTAACATGGGTTTTCGGATATTGGTAAATTTTATCCCTTGCCTCTGGCTCGGGACAAATCATTAATATCCACCAACCCATGTTAAAACTGAAAACACATTCTGATTTCCACGATTTATTTCTTAATTAGATTATGTTAACTGTTCCATGTGATGGAACATTTAAAAACAAGTTCCTTGTGTTTGGAGAATGTCATATACCTAACAATTAATTGTTTGGAGTCGTCATTGGTGTACCCTGCTGCAATGCATTTTTTCTGACCCCATCATTTATCCTGTCCCAAGCCATGACCTGCATTTCCAACATCAGATGGTGTTCCCCCCTTTTTTGTGTTTCATTGAGTGGCGATTAATATTGGTGGAATTGAGAAAGTTAAAACAGTGTAATAAATGGTCAACAATTCAGAATGATAATTCAAATTCTAAAACTTATTGGAAAATAATGAAAATATTTTTCTCTGGGTACTCCAATTTCCGCCACAAAAGTATTCTTGAAAGTGGTGTTAAACACCTAATATCCAATGAACAAATGATGGATCAAAAGTTTGTGTATGCATTGTAGAGTATAAAATAAAACCCCTTTGGGTCATAATGTGGCATATCTTAACAAGTACCAATAAAACTACAACAATAGTGATTCCCATAGTACAATTGTGGGAACTGTTATACACATAACATGTCATTAAACAATGTACTGAAAAAGAAACAACTTCACTTTCATTTTTTTGTATTAACAATTAAATTAAATTACAAATGTATCTCCATGATCTCAAAATTATGCTTCAGTGTTTATTGCATCTTAATGTACATGTAGGTATGGCTGAATCCTGATTTCTTGTAAACTGAAAACTACAATTATTCATGTCTTTCTGAATCATTAAATAAATATTCAATCACTTAATTCATCACATCTTTCGGTCTTTGATCACTGCATATTAAATCCAATATATTCATACCATTGTATTCTTTGGATTTATTCATGAACAATCGCAGGTCGACTATGAGGAATCAAACACATTGTTTTACATATATGTACATTTTTGTATGATGTGTCCTATTTACTACCACATGTAATACACACAGACTCTACACAATACAAACAGATCCAAAATTATATTTTATCGATTACTTCTGATCATGCTAACGTATGAGTATATTCTGGGTTCTGTCTAAGTCAAATATTCCTGTTCCTTTAAAGTGTATGCTGATTCTTCTGTGGTATTTAAATCTTCTTTGAGTTTAAATCATCCAGGTTTTTTTATCTTTATGTTAACTCTGAAAAACAACAGCCAAGTTAGTCAAATAAATGGACTCACTGTAGTCTGTGCATGTATCAAACTAAATTTGATAGACAATTTCAACATTTCCACCTTAAATAAAAGTATTATGCGTTTTAACATGCTTTTAATACAACTCCTTTATGGAGATGTTAGGTATTAAAATGTTGTCTTTTGAAAGGAACTTACTGCAAGAACAAACTTGATCTGTGTATTATTCATTTAAAGATAGTTTCAAAATTATAAATTGATGGATTCAATACGCAGAAACCAACAAGCGTCTCCTGAGGTTCCAGCAAATCATATACATGTATGTGTAAAATTGTGTTAGATATTAAAGGTATAAAATATAGCAAAGTACCATGAACTGAAACTGTAATCATTAACAATTAAATTATAAGTAGCACGTTCAATGCTGATATTGTCATAATTTAATTACAGACACAACCTTGTTAAAATAAAGAAATAGTATTTATCCTGCATTCATTATCATTTTTGTATGATCATTACAGTACTCAGGTGTATATAAGCATATTTTTGTAGAGTTAAGGTTATTGTTATGGTCTTTAATGCCACTTTCAACAATATTCAGTTAAATATGTGGCGGTCAATTTTATTTGTAGAGGAAACTGGAGTACCTGGAGAAAACAAAAGATCTGTCGCAAATCACTGGCCAACTCAATCACATAATGTTGTATCGGGTAGACGTCGCCATCTGCGGGATTCAAACTCGCAACTTTTTAGAGGTGATATGCACAGGTAGTTGTTAATCCAACTACCATACGATCACAACCACGACAGCTTCTACATTTTTACATCACCCTTCTGTAGTACAAATAACAATCTCCTGATACTCAATTCATGAACATAGCGAAGAGTAAGAAGTAAGACAGTATACACATACCATGACTTCACATCGGAACATGCAACATGACCGCTGTGGACCAGTGCTGCCCCTAGCTACAACTAGCTTAGAACCCCCCCC
>MJUT01036325.1:0-42305 GCA_002080005.1 Gigantidas platifrons | reverse complement strand
CCCCCCAACCACCACCCCCATTTTACACACACATCCTGTATCTGACTCAATGGAAGGCAAATTAAATAATCTGTTCATGTCTTATCGACTTGAAATGAAGCTTTCCTTTACTTAAAGTTGGTGGAAACACGTGGTGGCAAATCGTGGCTTTCATAAATAATTAATTAAATAAATGCACATGTTTGATAGACTGTTGATGTATCATGTAAATGTAATGTATTAGTACCACGCGTTCCCAATCGGGTCACAGGAATTTGTTCCCAGACACTAAATTTGCACCATTGAAGAATACTGTCTTACTGTCGATCTGTTACCCACTGAACAAAATGGGTAACACATGTATGCATTGATACATGATCACGAACTGTTCAAGTAGAGTGGTCGTGATTATGGCGTAAGGGTTATTTCATCTAAAACGTACACGTAGCGTTGGTGCATTCATGTAGGATCTTAAAATAAAATAGAAGGTCAATTTCTAATAAAGAAATACTTACTACAACATTAATAATGTAAAACTTCTGTGTACTCGAGAATTGACGTAACTTTTATCATGCATCGCCATGTTTTTGTACAGGAATTTGTCAAATGCAAGCGCAAAATGATCACGATTTCCGGAAAAGTAGCATAAGCCCTGCCTCTTGTAAACAGATTGACAGTTTACCAAAAATCAAGATGCTTGCAAATTATTACGGCTGTTTCTATAAATTTATAAATGGCATTTTTTCGTATTTACTATTCTTTCATAACGAATATATAATTATTTAATATTCAGTACGACAGAGTATAGATTTATCAAAGTCGTACAACAATGATATTAAAAAAACAGACGTCTGCGTCATGAAAATATTACATTGTCATAAAATGTCATAATTTTATGTTGCAAAAAAAAGATGGACAGCCTTAACATGACTGCATATCATTCCAGATTTCTTAACCAGCATTCGTAGTTCGCTAATCCCATGCCTATTATTACAGATTCCTGAAAGAGTTATCGTAGTCAGCTAGCCCCGTGCCTGTTATTACAGAATTCCTATCCAACGATCGTAGTTAGCTAGCCCCGTGCCTATTATTACAGAATTCTTCACAAGCGATCGTAGTCAGCTAACCCTGTACCTATGATTACAGAATTCTTAAGCAGCGATTGTAGTAAGCTAATCCCGTGCCTATTATTACATATTTCTTAACCAGTGATCGTACTCAGCTAGCCCCGTGCCTATTATTACAGATTTCGTAACCAGTGATTATAGTCAGCTATCCCCGTACCTATTATTACAGAAGTCTTAACCAGCGATCGTAGTCAGCTAGCCCCGTGAGTATTATTACATAATTCTTAAACCAGTGATTGTAGTCAGCTAGCCCCGTGCCTATTATTGCAGAATTATTAACCAGTGATCGTTGTCAGCTAGTCCGTACCTATTACAGATTTCTTCACCAACGATCCTAGTCAGCTAGCCCCGTGCCTATACAGACCCTTTATCGCATACGTTGACAATATGCACGAAACGCAAACGAACGAAACACGCAAACGAAACGAACGGAAAACGAACAAACGCTTCACACGAACGACACGAAAAACGCACGATATACGAAACGAACGCACGATACACGAAACAAACGCACGACACACGAAACAAATGCACGATACACGAAACGAACGCACGATACACGAATAGTATCGTGTTATTATTTGAATGACTTTTGTGAAAATTATTGTGATTAACTTCTGTAATCTTATATTTTATATGCAAGTTATTTATATAAATGATAAATTAGTCGGTAAAGTAATAGGATAATACAATTTATATTGTATAGTTTACATTACCAATGTGTTTTATAATTATATTGATGATTAAATTTTAAATCTCATATATTTGACTTCCAAATATGACTTTCTATTTATATAATTAAACAAAATTTATATTTATTTAATTATATAATTATACAGAATTTATATTTATATAATTATTTAATTATACAGAATTAATAATTATTTCGATTCTGAATTGACAATTTCAACCAGACATATGTGTATGAGTTATTTTCTCGGTTAAGCTGTCCGAGAGGCGTATGGCTTCAAAAGGTCATACAATTGTTAATTAGAATGAAATTACAAATGTAAGAGTTGACATTTCATACCTGCAGTGCATGTATTTCCCAGGTGAAACTGCCAGAGGCGTTTGTTTACATACATGTAGATGATTTCTTGTTTATTTGTCCTAGAGTAAATTATAGAAAAAAAATTCATTTATTAAATATGTTTTTCCCTTATTGTACAAAATTACTGGTACATGTAAATAAAGGAAATACATGTTAGTATATGTAAAATTTTCTTTACATTTTAATTAAACAATTTTTAATAATAGTAAGATTGAAATTGTAATAATTATTTTAAAGTGGAAATCGTAGCGTGGATTCGTTTCGTGTATCGTGTATCGTTTTTTTTCGTGTATCGTTCGTTTCGTGTATCGTGTATCGTTTTTTTCGTGTATCGTTCGTTTCGTGTATCGTTCGTTCGTATTTCGTTTCGTGTATTAGTCTAATTAAACTGGCGAACGATACACGAAACGAAAGAATAAATTACACGCACGAAACGCAAACGAACGATACACGAAAACGATACGAACTATCTGTAAAGTTAAACGATCCAGGGTATGTAATTACATAATTCTTAACCAGTGATCGTTGTCAGCTAGCCCGTGCCTATTACATATTTCTTAACCAACGATCGTAGTCAGCTAGCCCCGTGCATATTATTACATAATTCTTAACCAGTGATAGTTATCAGCTAGCCAGTGTCTATTAGTATATATTTCTTAACCAGTGCCAAGACAAAAGAGTGAGCGAACATGCATATGCGAGTGTCTTAAATGCCGTGTTACTCGATCTTTAGTTTGACATGTATGTTTTGTAGATCCTTGTTTGTCCTTTTGGGCTTTGTTTAGCCATTGTGTTGTCTGTGCTTCTTCGATATACGGATTATGATTATCACTTTGGTATCTTCAAACTCATATTATGGTAAATATATTTCAGCGTTCGTAAGAATGAAAGAACATGTACACATAATAATTAATTGTCAGTTACTACATGATCGTTCGATCTATTCTTTATGAACAAATATGCATACATGTCGTACTGTTGATATATTGGTATATTATGAATTAAAAAATGTGGCACAAAGTCTGCTTTATTGATGATTATAATATAATGTAGATCATTGTTTGTCCCTTTGTTCTTTTTTCTTGTGGCCATTGTGTTGTATGTTCCTCGATATACAGATTCTTCAAACTCTTCTTATTTGTATTTGAAACTATTTTTCTATGTTACTTTACTTTTGTAATTAAATCACTTGAAAGCCTGGATCAATGTTATATATGTTAACAGGCAGAATAATACAATAGAGATTGTGCTGGTTGTGAGTTGCATAGTCACGTAAATAATCATTTATATATAATATACCTACATTGCAGGAACAATATACAATGTGTGTGTACGAGCTATGAAGTTATGAAGAAGACCTATCTGTATCTGTCGTATCTTCCATTTCTAGTTCAATGGGATAGATGTGATCAACGAAATCACCATCCTAGAATTATATTATTTAGTGAAATGACATCATTTATATAGCGGAATGTGAAATTAAAGCATTAAAGTGTCAGCTTCTTTTCGTTTTTTAGAAGCCCCTGTATGACGTCTGCCTCATACCAAACAGGAACAAAGAGGCGGAGAGAGGAGCATAGTTTGTACTTATGTGTATGCCGACTGTGAAAAAACAAGTCCATCAAAGATAACAAATATGGTGTCAATCAAGAAGTTTTTGGAAGAATCAGAGTGTTTCATTTTACAAAATTAGATCTGTTCCGTCCTAGCACAAGGCATTTGTATCTACGTTAACCATTCTTTTTTATGAAGAACAGTTGGATCAACTCACTTAATATTTTCTATAGCTTAGAGTGAGGAATAGTTGTGTAGAGGGTAGAAAAGTTAAATGTGTTAATGCTATTGCAGGAGGAGAGAGACCTAGATTGTATGAAGTCTAACAGATCTCTAGAGCTCTTCATAATCCACATCTAATTCACACCAACCCTCGAGTAGCTAGTGTTACAGTAACTCTGAAGCCCGGTTTCACCACCAATAGAATACATGTTAATAATTTGGAAATATAAGTTTCGTAGAACATTTTCCAAGCCCAGCAATATAGCGCTCTTTAAAAGGACACTTGTGTCATTTCGAAATTCAGTAGAGTGATGGTAGATTCAGTTCTTCATCTTTGATTCCAAGAAACATAAAACAAACCTTTTTTTGTCCAGGATTTAGGTGTTAGATGTTAGATGAACGGAGGTAAATGTTCGGTGTTAAGTGTTCGATGGTAGATACTCAGTGTTAGATGTTCGGTGTTGGATGGCCGCTTTAGATACACAGTGTTAAATGAATGGAGTTGCATGTTCGGTGTTAGACGCTTGGTTTTAGATACCCAGCTTTAGATGCTTGGTACAATGATATAGAAACAGCTGATGGTGTTCGTTACTGACATACATTTTGTTTCACGTGTGTAATTACATATTACATGTATTAATAACACAAAGAAACATTATTGATGAAATGTTTATTACTAGTATCTTTGTAAACACGATATGGGATTAAGTTTTTCATCTTTGGTTGAAATTCCAAGAAACATAACACAAGCCTTTGTTTGTCCAGGATTTAGGTGTTAGATGTTAGATGAACAGAGTTAAATGTTCGGTGTTAAGTGTTCGATGTTAGATACTCAGTCTTAGATATTCGGTGCTGGATGTCCCGTTTTAGATACACAGTGATAAATGAACGGAATTGGATGTTCGGTGTTAGACGCTCGGTTTTAGATACCCAGTTTTCGATGCCCGGTAAAATGATATACAACAGCTGATGGTGTTCTTTACTAAAATATATTTTCTGTCACGTGTGTAATTGCATATTACATGTATGAATAATACCAATAAACATTATTGATGAAATGTTTATTATCTTTGTCAAAACGATATGAGATTAAGTGATTAAAGATATTTTGTAAAACTAGAGGACGTTTCTCAATCATCTACGAAGGACACATCCATGGGATGAGAGATGACAGTGAAACGTCCTCGACTTAAAAAAAAATCCTTAATACTTTTATCGCTATGATAGTATGTCTATCAACGATTTGGTAAATGACGTCATTATAACGTCATATTAGAAAACTCCTGTGTTTTTAGTGTAAATCTACTGTCGTGAACAAGTTTTATTCCTAAGAAATTAGCTATAATTCCAATATAAAGATCGTATATACTTAGTTTTCGTACAAAAGGTATTGCTTCTGAAATATTACGCATTACCTCAATCGTTGTTAAAATTGAGCCTCCTGATAAATAAGGTGGATATACAACTCCCAGGGATATCCCTCTTTTGCTATACAGGAGTTAGGATCGTCGATTGTTCCTACTGGTTTCCAACACTCAAGAATTCGACCAAACATTGTACCAGAAGTATTATTATGTTGAAGAGAAGACACAAAATATAATGTTACATCAATATTGACAATATAATGGTCATCTACTAGTAAGATATATTTACAGTTTCTCCATGAGTCACCGATCCATTTATACGTCATAGACATCTTAAGCGTATTATTTCTGTACTCGTCTATAAATGAACCTTGCAGTATATCTTTATATAGAGAAGTTTCTTTCTTTATTTCCCTTTCAATATATCTGTGATATCCTAGTGAAAACAACATATGTATTATGCTATTTTTCTTACCTCCCCACGTTGATTTCTATCAAATTTTTACGTCCAAAGTTTCTAGCTGCTGACTTTACCATTATCAACAGTATAACGTCATCTGGTAATTCTTTACTAAGAGAAATAAGTATATGAAACAGCGAAAATATGTCATTTACCACATAATTTGATGTGCTTCCATACGTTTGTATCTCCTGCATAATCCTGATTACATTGGAAAATGGACACGAGCTTAGAAAATTGCTATCATGTTGACACAAGTTATCATGCGTCTCAGTCTTATGAAATAAGATAAAGAGGAATGATATCATCAATACTAAAAATATTAGTTGTTTATGTAATGTCCAAATCGTAATATCTTAGCCATTCTAAAGTTGTTCTGTTTCAGGTTTACCTGTAAAATTATTAAAATAAAAACGTATAATCATTTCGAAAATAAATCATATCTATAACCTAGAAAACCTTAGACTGTAACACGGTGGGCGTCGAGTCAGAAGCAGGAACTGAGTACCCGTCATGATGACTTATGCGTAATTCCTATATATTTCATGGGATCCGTGTTGGTTACAATTTTATATATTTGCATTGTTGTCTTTTTGTCTGTCATCGTTGTGTGTTTTGCGACTGTCCATTGGTTTTATTTGTAATTAGTCAAAACAATTTAATGAATATGCATTACCAATATGAAATCTTGAATAGTTCACATCGGATTACAGCGTATGAATGCGTCGTAATCTAAAACGATGTAACGCTTTGACTGCGACGTTTTGTGCATAATCGTAACTTCGTGTGCGGTACAATTCCTGTCGTTATGGTTCTTTCAGCTCTTTAATAAAACAATGTATATTGTCAAAAGAATGTTAGCTCCAAATATCGCATTCAATTCTCAGGAATCTAATAAAAAAATGAACAGGGTTAATGGCTGTTTGTGACAAACACATAATTTGTGACACTCTGCACGCACAGTTGACTTTGACTCTCTCAAAGCAAAACGAAAATGTAAACCTTATCCTATATTTGTTTTCAAATATAGTGAAGAAAACCTGTTTATTATCAACATAAAAATGATACGTTAAATAGTGTAATTGATTGTTAATAAAATGCCTATTTCTAAATAACGTATTACATTCTCAAAAATTTAATAACAAAATATTATGAATAGGGTTAATGGCTGTTTGTGACGAACACATAATATACCAATCGCTGCATGCATTGTTGAGTTTTGGAATTTCTCACAATACAAAATAAAAAAATAAAGGTGATATAGTGTTTGTGATCAAATATGGTGAAGAAAACCTGTTTGTTATCACAAAAAAAATGACACATTATCAAAAATGCAGTAACAAATATTGTAATTGATTGTTAGTAAAACGTTTAGTTCTAATGATAAGGTCCAGGTCACCAAGATGTCCGGTCGTGGATTGACAAAGAGAGTATAAAAAATGGTAAAAGTTGTTTAAAAACGAGGTATTCCAAACAATGAACTATAATATTTGATAGAACATTATTGTAAACAAAGTAAATAATCATATTTACTTTAAAAACTGGAGATATGGGCTGCCCAAAATGAAAAAAAATTAGCTTGCAAATAGACTCGGACAACAACAAAAATGGCAGCAAAAATGAAAACATTTACGAAACTTTACTTGTACAACAAAAATGTCGACGTGGTGGTAGAAAAGGGTCTTTATCAAGTAAAAACAATTCAACAGCTAACTCCCGCTCGAATAGTAAAGATAGAAATGTTAGTAATGAGGACAAAGCGTCATGGACATGCGATGCATGAGCTGATGTCTTTCAGTCCGATCAGAGTAAACATCTGGAATGTGAATATTGTAACACACACAGGTGTATAAAATGCTTGAATTTACCCACAGCTTGCTATAGAGGCCTCAGTGGTAGGCAATATTTTCCATGGTTTTGTAATAATTGTTTAGTGAAAACATTAACATGTTTAAAAGAAGCCAAAAACATTGAGGAAAAATGTAGTGAGTTTATGAAGCAATTTGAAGAGAAAATTAATAGTAGAATTGGAAAAGTAGAGGAGAATTTAGAATCAGCTAGAAGTGACATGGTAAAATTTAAAGATGAAATTATAAGTGAAGCTAAAGGCTCAAATACAAGTGTAGATAATGTAAACGGTAAGATTAGAGCTCCACCTACTCCGAGTAAAGTTATAAGTGAGGCAACAAAAGAAGTACAATCTAGAGTGGACAGAAGGAATAACATTTTGATATTCAGTGTATCCGAAAGCGATAGCAACCTTAAAGACGAGGTAACAACTAGTGATACAAACACGTTCATAGACATGTGTAATAGTATTATCATAGATGTACATAGGGATGATATAATCAACATCAAACGCATTGGTAAAAGAAATCAAAAGAGACTTATAAAGGGTGAAGAAAAACCTGTACCTAGACCTCTTCTGTTAACACTAACTGAAGCTAGTAAACAAAAAGTGATGAAAAATGTGCATAAACTTAGGTATTCAGATGAACCTCTCCGTACTATGAGTGTCAAGCATGATATGACACAGGACGAAAGAGAACTAGACAAAGCGCTACGAGATGAGGCAAAACATAAACAAGAAAAAGACAATAGTGGAAATTTTATTTACCTGGGAATGCCCTGGGAAAGGCATATTCTGAAGATAAAGCTAAGAAAAACATACGAGGAACTGAACCTGGACATGGTGGACCAGGAGGGTTAACCAAAAACAGCGGCCAAGTAAATAAGAATAAGACTGTACATAATGTAAATAGTTATAATGTTTTGTTTACAAATTCAGATACTTTGACTCAGAGTAAGTTACAAGAATTAAGGTTGAGAATAGATGAGAGTAAACCATCAGTTATAGCAACATCAGAGGTAAAACCAAAAAACTGTAAACGTGAAATTCAGTTATCTGAATATCACATTGAAGGGTATGAACTTATGAGTATACACTTAAGTAGAGAATCACCAGGTAGAGGGATGATTATGTACATTAAGGATTCCCTAAAATATTCGCCAGTTGTGTTTAATAACATTGAATTTGAAGAAAATATGTTATGCGAGATAGAAGTTGAAGCGAAGAAAAAAGTATTAATTGGTTCATTGTATAGAAGCCCAACAAGTTCAGATAATAATTTTAAACTTTTGTGTAAGCTTATGGAGGAATCAGTAAAGAAACATTATTATGAAGTAATACTGTTTGGTGATATTAATCTTCCTAATATTAATTGGATAGATATCAGTACGAACTGTAATGAAGATAGTATGGAACTTAAGTTTATAGAATCTATACGCGACTGTTTCTTATATCAACATGGCATAAGCCCAACACGTGGCAGAGGCTCGGATAACCCTAGTGCAATGGACTTAGTTTTGACATCGGAAGAAGAAATAATAAGTGAGGTTAACATAAACCCGCCGTTAGGGAAAAGTGAGCATTCAGTTATTGACTTTATATGTACTATAAACGAGGATATAGACAGTAGAAGCAGAGTACGTTATAAATATGACAAGGGCAATTATGATAAATTGTCGAAACTGTTAGATGTAGATTGGGACAGTTTATTAAATGGATATAATCAAGATGTAGAGAAACAATGGTGTAAATTCAGAGAAATATTAGAATCTGCAATTGAGGAGTGTATTCCAACCAAATTAATAAATCAAGCTGGAAAAAGAAAGAATAAGGACACTCACCCAGTTCCATTAAACCGAAAAGCTCTATCAAAGATAAAAAGAAAGGACAGGTTATGGACTAGATATTTGAACACTAGAGATGGTAAAGATTACCAGGAATATTGCAAAGTGAGAAATCAAGTGCGGACTATAATCAGGAAAGTTACTATACAATATGAAAAACAAATTGCATTAGATGTTAAACTAAATCCAAAGAAATTTTGGAAATACGCCCAGTCGAAAACCAAAACCAAATCTAGTATACCAGAATTGTTCAAAGATATTAATCAAAGTGAGTCAACGTCAACAGATAAAGAGAAAGCTAATGTTTTAGCCGATTTTTTCACATCTGTATTCACGATAGAAAATAATATACTGAAATGCCAGAAATTTAAATGATTGATGTAACACCGCTGAGTCAAATGAAAATTTATATTGATAAAGTGAAGATAAAACTAGATAAATTAAATATATCTAAATCACCGGGCCCTGATGGACTACATCCACGGGTCTTGAAGGAAGTAAGCAACTATATATATAAACCATTGTCAAC
Source organism: Gigantidas platifrons (assembly GCA_002080005.1). Classification (NCBI taxonomy): domain Eukaryota; kingdom Metazoa; phylum Mollusca; class Bivalvia; order Mytilida; family Modiolidae; genus Gigantidas; species Gigantidas platifrons. The sequence goes on along the minus strand of MJUT01036325.1, from coordinate 32,326 downwards.
TATATTTCAAGCATCTATAAATACAGCCACTTTACCAAGAGACTGGAAATGCGCAAATATTACAGGTCTTTTAAAAAAAGAAAATAAGAAAGTAGCGGGAAACTATAGACCAGTGAGCTTAACAAGCATTATATGTAAAATGATGGAATCACTTGTGAGAGAAGAAATTATAGAACATATGAAACAGAATAAACTTTTCAGTGACAAACAGTTTGGATTCATAAGTGGGCGATCGAGAGTACTCTAACTCCTACATGTACTAGACAAATGGACAGACATACTTGACTCTGGAGGATGCATTGATGTGGTATACTGCGACTTCATGAAAGCATTCGACAAGGTACCGCATCAACGATTGCCACACAAACTAGAAAAGTACAGAACATCAGACCAATATAACGCATGGAAAATATAATTTTTACTAGGAAGGAAACAACGAGTTATTGTAAATGGGGAAGAATCAGAATGGAAAGATGTGTCTAGTGGAATACCGCAAGGTTCGGTACTAGGGCCTATATTGTTTGTTCTCTATGCCAACGACATGCTCGATATGCCTACGATACAAAGGCATTCAGAGGTATTTATCGTGAATCTGATTGTACAGAACTGCAGTCCGATATACATGCACAACAGAGTTGGTCTGATAAGTGGCTACTGTGTTTTCATCCTGAAAAATGTAAAGTAATGCGTATTGGGAGATCAAATATTGACAAAATGGACTACACCTTGAAAGAAAGTTTACCAGCTATGGAATATGTTGAAACGAAAAAGGACATCGGTGTGACGATAGACAATAAGTTAACATTTAATCAACATATAACAGAACAGCTAAACAAAGCTAATTCCATCATGGGTGTACTACGTAGAACAATGGAATATATGGACAGTAAAACCTTTAAATTATTGTATATGGCGCTTGTAAGACCGTACCTGGAGTATGCAAACCAAGTTTGGAGTCCATATTTGAAAAAAAAACAACATATATAATCCATTGAAAATGTTCAACGCAGAGCCACTAAGCAAATACCCGGATTTTCAAACCTATCATATGAAGACAGACTAAGTAAATTAAAATTGCCATCATTAGCCTACAGAAGATCACGACGCGACATCAAAGAACTATATAAGATACTAACATGAAAATATGATGAGGAAGTAGCCAATTTTATAACAACAAGTAAAGAATCTAGGGGACATAATTTGAAACTGTATAAAGGAAGATCAAGGCTAGAAGTAAGAAAAAACTCATTTACACAACGAACAGTTGAAAAATGGAACGATTTACCATCATCAGTTGGGAATGCACCAACTATAAACTCGTTTGAATCTATGTTGGATAGATACTGGGAAAATCAAGAGAGGAAATACGACTATAAACACGAGATAATAACCACTGGACATGGCCAAAGTAAAATTAGGATTCTCGAGGAGCTGACAATAAAGGACACAACAGGTGACCTACAGTCAGAAGAGGATCTAAGGTTATCAAATGTAAAAATAACGTATTACATTCTTAAGAATGTAATAACAAAATAGTATTAATAGGGTTAATGGCTGTTTATAACGAACACATATTATATCAATCGCTGCACGCATTGTTGCGGTTTGGACTTTCTCACAATAAAAATACAAAAATAAAGGTGATATAGTGTTTGTGATTAAATATGGTGAAGAAAACCTGCCAGTTTGTTACCAAAATGAAAATGATGCATTATGAAAAATGCATTAACACATATTGTAATTGGCTGCTTTTAAATGTTTAGCTCTAAATAGCGTATTTCAATCTCAAAAATGTAAAAACAAAATAGTAGTAATAGGGTTAATGGCTGTTTGTGACGAACACATAATATATCAATCGCAACATGCATTGTTAAGTTTTGGACTTTCTCAGAAATAAAAAGAACAAATAAAGGTGATATAGTGTTTGTGTTCAAATATGGTGAAGAATACATGTTTGTTATCAAAATAAAAATGATACATTATCAAAAATCATTAACACACATAGTAATTGGTTGTTAATAAAATGTTTAGCTCTAAATAACGTATTACATTCTTAAGAATGTAATAACAAAATAGTATTAATAGGGTTAATGGCTGTTTATAACGAACACATATTATATCAATCGCTGCACGCATTGTTGCGCTTTGGACTTTCTCACAATAAAAAGAAAAAAATAAAGGTGATATAGTGTTTGTGATTAAATATGGAGAAGAAAACCTACCAGTGTGTTATCACAATAAAAATGATACATTATCAAAAATTCATTAACACATATTGTAATTGGTTGTTAATAAAATGTTTAGCTCTAAATAACGTATTACATTCTTAAGAATGTAATAACAAAATATTATTAATGGCGCTAATGGCTGCTTGTAACGAACACATAATATACCAATCGCTGCATGCATTGTTGAGTTTTGGACTTTCTCACAATAAAAAGAAAAACTAAAGGTGATCCTGAGTGTTTGTGGTCAAATATGGTGAAGAAAACCTGGTTGTTATCAAAATAAAGATGATACATTATAAAAAAAATGCATTAACACATATTGTAATTGGTTGTTAATAAAATGCTTAGCTCTAAATAGCGTATTACATTCTCAACAATGTAATAACACAATAGTATTAATAGGGTTAATGGCTGTTTGTGACGAACACATATTATATCAATCGCTGCATGAATTGTTGAGTTTTGGACTTTCTCAGAACAAAAAGAAAGCATGAAGGTGATATTGTATGAGTGATCAAATTTAGTGAATAAAACACGTTATTTACGACAGGACGATGGTTTTTGTCGAGTTTTCCGGTTTTTTCTAACAATAAAACTGACCGACATGATATAACAGAAATATTATTGAAAGGAAAGGTTGAAGATACCAATGTGGTCGTAAATCAAAGTAGGACACACAATGCAAAACGTTTCGTTAAGGAGCTCAACCCATTCATCTAAACGAAACAGCGCCATAATTGACTATATTTAAGTGAAATATAGTCACCGTTTTAATTTCCTTTCCTACAAAGTCATACCTTGTTGACCGTTAGGGAATATGTGTTACAAATGACTACGAATGTGTCCCGGTTGGCCTAAGCAATATCCGGTCCATTCTTTATTCATGACTTATCATACAAGCGCTAGAAACAGAAAGAATGAAGGTTAATTTTCCTAGGGAGTGAAAATTGGTTTTATTTCTACCGACAACCTAGGTATATTTGTTTTTATTATGTAATGTCTAAAGCAACTGAAAATGGTCTGAAAAGAGCAGAAAGAGTGTCGTTATAATAGGTTCATGTTGGGTAATTTATGGTTTTTAACGCCACTTTCAGCAATATTTCAGCTAAATCATGGGGACCAGTCATAGTTGTGGAAAAAGGCTGAATACACGGAGAGAATCACCGACCACGGGCAAGCAACTGCTAAGTTTTATTGCTTGCGGCTGCGAGTCGAGTGCACCTTTCTGTAATTTTCAATGCAGCGCGCGAACCCACGGCGTATTGGTAATATGCTTGTATGAGTAGCTAAGTAGTCCATTGTGTCACCCATTCTAATCGAGAACAATGGTGTTCTCTATGAGGTCCGAGTATACGCTAGTGATGCTTTTATTACAGTTGATCTACATGAATCAGATAACAGAAATGCTTTATTAGGACCGGTATTAATTAACACCGAATTGTACTTAATTAGTACTCAAGAGCACGCAATTGAAGGATAAATTAACCTATTAATGTCGTAATAAAGATTGATTAACGGAGAAATGCGATATGACTTAAAAGACAACGTATTAGTGTAAATAACTATTCAACTCTGAATATATGTTTATGTTAAGGGCATTTACAGAATGAATGATTTAAACATATATGTTAAATATCTTTGACATTGTTGCTATTTGTTATTTAAAAATCATGCATGTTGAAACAGGTATAGTTTTATATGATAAAATACATTTATTTACACTAATGTAGATTAAGACAAGTCTTGTGTCTTGTGTACCCAATGTTTCCAGTTTCTCATCCTAGATTGCACTTTCGATTTTCTCCAACTTTCATTCACTTGTAATACTTACATTGTGTTGAAGTTTTTTCGATGATATGAATAACCTATTTACATTCCAAACTAAATATAAAAGCAAAATTTAGTGCTAAGAATTATTGACGTGAAAAGGTATGCATTAATTTAAAACAGCCCTTAACCCTCAGATAATTAATTTTAATAGAAATAAAAAATATTCATTATAAGAAATATATTACAAAATGATTAAAGTAGTCTTAAATGTAATGCCCAGTTCACAACTCTGTATTCCATTCTCCATATGGGCAAGCAACTGGTAGACTGTATTGCTTGTATCTGCGAGGCGAGAGCACATTTTGTAATTATCAAAGCCGGGTGCGAACCCACACCGTATTGGTGATAGGCTGGTATGAGTTTAATATGATAATATACATTTATTTACACTAATGTAGATTAAGACAAGTCTTGTTTCTTGTGGACCCAATGTTGCCAGTTTCTCATTCTTGATCGCCCTTTCGATCTTTTTCAGTCACTTGTAATAATTACATTGTGTTGAAGTTTTTTCGACTAATATGAATAACCTATGTATATTCCAAAATAAATATGCTCAGCAAAATTTAGTGGTAAATATTAAATGTCATAAGAAAGCTAAGGCATGTGTTTTATTCTGATGTTCGTGTTTTATTTTGACATATACTCTTTCACACGAGTCATAATGCCCTGTAGTAGTACAGGAACCCCTTATAGCCCACAATCCCCATATTAAATTCCCCATTTGGAGGAGGACAATTATGCAATTAGTGCAGTTGGTTTTAATTGATGCAGTGTGTTGTGGTTTATGCTAATTATTGTTGATGCATTATTTACTTCAGTCATTTGTGTAGCGAAATTATTTTATGGGTGACATATGTATAAAAATAACACCTGGTTAAACAATATCCCTTTGTATAATTAAAGAGTCATAGGTAAATAATCTCCGTATTTACATATTCTAAGATAACAAATACCATTGCCGTCAAAATTTAAATGGTCCGATGTGATTAAACGAAATCGTGTTGAACAGTTGTATTGAAGAACACAGAGAAGGTGATGCATATTAGATGCAGGTCTTAATTGTTGTTTGCAAGGGGTGTGTTTCTGTTAATTATCACTGTTCATTTTTGTTGTTGTAAAATGTGGAAATGCATATGATAATTGTTTTTCTTGTTGTGGCTAGTAGTATTTGTTTGTTAGAATGCAAAACTACATATGGGTATTTGCTGCATAATGATATTGTAGCACATTCGATATGATATCGCTTAAATGATATACATTAAATGATGTAATTATATGATGTAATATGTTGTAGTAGCTTTAAAATCTATTAAAATTTAAACGGTGATGGTCAGTTCAATAAAGACGATTAGTGTATACAAATGTGGTATGAATCACATTGTTAAGATGTTATGATGACCCCATATTAAACTGATAAAGATACCCCAAGGTCAACTTAGGTTTGTCACTTTTGAATTGAATTGGTGAAAGAATGCTTACTCTTTAAGAACAATCTATGATACTCAAAGGTTTTCTTGAAAGGGTTATGCTTAAATCAAAATGTGTTTATTATCTCTTTCCCCCACTGTCTATAGATTAGTCATAGTCTTCAAACTCTTCGCAATACAGACATTGCACACTTGTTCCTTCGGTATCCTACTTTCGTTATTTACAATAAATGTTAATTTGATTAGTTGTAATGATTGTTCACTAGAGTCGGAATAAAAAGATTGTTAATGCAAAGTGTTGATTAGAGTATTTATATATATATAAAATACACAAACTACATCCCATATCGTATATAAAATAAGTCATTTTGGATTATTCTTTTGTCAACAACTATTGTATAGTCTTTTGCTTCGGTCTTTGTGATAATATTTGTAGTTTGTGAATCCCGAGCGATCCTGTTTTGGTCAAAAACAATTAAATGTCAATCTCTATTTTGCATCACCATTTGTCAAATCGCCTAATTCAAGTTCCCATTCTCCTGGTGCGACCGTAAATATAATCGAGTCCGTATGTGCATATAAGGCTCTTCTGTCTAAGCGTTCAATGTATTGGTAGAGCTTTACTCTTGCTTGTGGTGTTGTATAAACCGCGATCACTACATTTGTTATTCCAGAAGTGTCAATAAAATTTTCCTTGTGAACCCAATCCATTTGTACTATTTCCTCGTTTACAAATCTAACATTTTTGATTTCCTAGTTGTCACTGGTGATGATATCAAAGAAAACTGTTACGTCTGATACATAGGTTTTCTGGGATAAGTTTGTTCTCTGTCCAAATTTCCCCCAGAAACTATTCTACATTAATTTGGCTATTTGTAGCTGTCCCGGGTTCTTCTCTATGTTGTTGGCATTTAGCCATGTCCCTTCTCTATAATAGTAGTCTTGAATATACTTCCTCTTGTCATCATCAGTTTTGCAACATTTGGGCCACCCACTGGCTTCTTGCTTTATCTTTAAAAACTTATTAATGGAATCTGTAAACATTCCTCCTGACTTTGTAATAGGGTCATATTGTGCAACCTCCTGAAAGTGCCATACCTTGTAAATTTGTAATATATGATATCTCTTTTCTATAGCTTTTGTCACTTCGTTCCAGTGATCGCACGCTGCTGATCTGAATGTTTGCAAGCCATCTGTTGCTTGAATTCAGTGCAAGCGTGACACAAGCCAAAAATAAGTTTTCCGTTTGACTTGTAAGGTAGAATGGGAATCCTTCATAATTTTCTATATCTGTAAATGCATCCGTTATTATCTCAGGGTGACTTAAGGGACTTTTCTTGTTTTACTTATAAATTGATATAAAGAGGTGCCGCCATAATACTTGATTTTCCTTTCTCTGTCGGCTTTACTAAACAGTTTAAATGCTTCGATTCTGCCGCCAAATAATGCATTTCTTGGCTCCAAGGGCGAAACTATATCCGATGCCACAATCATAGAGTGTAAGTCTTCGTTAACTTTACATTTCTGATCAAATTGATATTCCAATATGCTTTCAAATGAAATTCCTTTATCTTGGAGGAATCGCATTTTGTCCAATGTCTTCCTATGTAAGTCACCAATTGTTGTATCATTAACAGGATTTACAGTGCTGCTTGAGAAGCATTTCGGGCAACCATGCCAAAAACAACAATGGCGTTTTTTTTCACCCGATGTTGTCTCCCTATAACCATCTACCTTAAACGGTCCTATCTGTTTTTCTCCTCCATTAAAAGCGTGTTAAATGTTGAGGTTATTACGTTTGGAAATATACCTAAGCCAATGCACTGCTTTTATAGACTGTTTTTGTTCCATTCGGTACCCATGCTGTAGGATTATACTGATGCTTATCTCCTCTTCACAAAACGTTCTCGGGAGTTCAGACAGTGACATTGGTAGAAAATTGATAGAATATATCATTCGCAGTTTGCATTGAAGTACATCAATATACATGAATTTCGACCCTGTCGAAATAACCTCAGGTAAAATGGCGTTTTGATGTAGGTACTCCAAAATAGGATAGCTATCGTATGCCATACAATTGTGACATATCGCCGTACATCCTGTGTTTACTTCAGAGAAAAGCCACCAACAGAAGTCATCTGTCGTACTTTGGACTGTCGTTTCCACCGCAGCAATCACACACGCTTGTCTCTGTTATATCTTTATCCAGACAAAGTTCACATGTTTTATGGGTAACACATAAATTTGGCCTGTGTTCGTATACACCACAATTAGTTTTCGACAATTCATGTCCTCTTGTGTGCATTCGAAATCGAAAACTATAAATGACATTTTTCGTTTCCTACTATCTGACTCCGAGTTGTCGGACTGTCTGGTGGATGAATGATGGTCTACAGGTTTAAAAAACATTGGTGACGTTCGTCGAAAAAAATGGTACAGTATTTTCTCCACATGTATGAGGTTTTATGTGCATTTCTTTGTTGATGTGTTGTGAGCATGCAATGCAACGATAGTGCATTTTACAGTTATTTTTCCTGAAGCTTTTTGTTTCTTATGAAGGGTATAGCAGATGTCATTTTTGAAATACGGGTTACAGGCTTGACAATGTTTCCAACTAGTCAAACCATCTTCATGAATATGTATACAGCAAGTACAAGGGTTGTTGCGCTTGTGCTTTTCTTTCTTATCATATCCTTTTTTTACACTGAAGACAGAAATACTTTTCGCATTAAAAATTCAGACATTGTGGTTATCACGTCATAATGCTCGTCGTGTAAGTAAAGGTAAATCTTGTTGCCAGCGTCCGGACCTTCATAAATAATGGAGTTGAAAAGATTCTTTGAAATCACATGGATCTGGTATTCTTTCATGACTGCTTGAAAGCGTTTTATTTCTTCTACTCCACATTTCTCTAAGGGCACACCGGCCTCTTGATGTAGAGATAATGCAAAATATGTTTGGATTTTTTCTCCCTTGTCTGATGCTGCTCCACCTTTAATGACCATCAATCTTTAATGACCATCAATACGAGCCTTAACTGTAACCAATGCTCTTCTTTTTTCTTTCCAAATTTGTTGCATATTGTAGCACATTCTATATGATACCGCTTAAATGATGTAATTATATGATGTAATATTTTATAGTAGCTTTACAATCTATTAATGTTGAAACGGTGAAGAACGGGAAAGACGTGTCATATCATAATAATGGTAATTATATACGTATATTTTTTCATAGATAATGTACTTATTTTAAAATTAAGTAATCCCTCTACCCCTCATGTTGATCTTTTAATATCCACTTGAACTTTAAGATGATACTTGTAAAGTACCCCATTGGAAATAAGCTGAAAGGGTTTCATGGGCTATCCTTGGTATGAAAGTTTTCAGCAGTTACAATGAGTGGATTGAAGTTTTTGTTAATGACGGCAGTTTTATGTTTTAATTTTAAATTAATGAGAAATGTTTAAACACTTGTGTATGATGTTGAAATTTGTAAACCTAAATATATTTTACCTTTTACCTTTTAACTTTATGGTCAGTTCAATAAAGATGATCCAAATCACATTCTTAAGATGTTATGATGACCTCGTATTGAACTGATAAAGTTAATTTTCTATTTAAATCAGATCAGATATCGATGCCAATTTAATTGTGTTACTTTTGAACAGTTGACCGATTCAAGCAAGACTTTATAAATAAATGTGTACAGATATGTTGAACATCGTTTGTATTAATCCTTTGTTGTTCATGTTCCCACAGTGTTGTGCTACCGATGATTTCTAAATAGTTGCAACATTTCCATCAAATAGAACAAGAGGATAAGTGAGAGCTTTTTTATTGACGCAAATCTGGGTATCGCCCAGGGGCCACATTCTTTTGATATATTAGTTACATATTGTAACGGCACTGGTAAATTGATTAAGATCTGCGCGCCAGGTTTAAAATCGTACATAGCTGTCGGAGAGACATCATTGTCCACACCTGTATCGACTGAATTGTTAAATTTGGAAAAACAAATGTCTTTGTAATTAGGAGCTATTTACTAGTGAATTAAATACAGAATATAAAGGTAAGTACATTATTTAAAGTTTAATTTCAATATTACCTTTGAATTATTAAATATAAAACAATCCCGATGTGACATTGCGATTATTAAAGATTAAGACAGAATCTTATTTTGTATGGAATATTTAAAAAAGCTTAAGTTAGTGTTGGAGAATTGAATGTTAAAACGATAATTACTTAATACACACAAGATAAACTATATTTGTATGTATTTTAGGCTTGATATCAGTTCTGAATGTATATTTGCTGCTGATTTGAAACGAAACAATATGCAAAGTTGTATGAATAGTCTTGTTTGGGGTATATATAATGTACTGAGAATGGGAATTCGTATAGGCTTGCTTAAAACTGGCATTGAAATCCTCTATCCTGAAAATGGAGTCTTTGTGGTTATATCATTGTTGTTGTAGGTACGCCGATCTGAAGATATGAATAACACCTTTGAAGAAATCCAAATCTGTCAAGGTAAGTGTACATAGGGGCTTATTCTGAATGAGGCTTTAAAAATAACAAATAATATTATGAATATATGATTTATTACACATCTATATATCATGTACATCAGTAGCTTTTACCCAATAATTAAATTTTGAAGGCCAATGTAGCAATTTAACAAAGTACTGTTTAGTTCGTCATTTTCATTTTGTCCTGAGCACATTCTATTCTTTCCATAAATTTGTATCTCTCCGATTGAAAAGATGTCCTCTTAATATCCTCTCCATTGTAATCCTTGATTGTATCCCGATACACTTTGTCTCCAAAATCGTTGTGCAACAGTGAATATTTCTCCAGTCCATTTTTCGTCGTATTGCAGAGTAAATATATTCCTCAGGTGTGGACGACTCACACTATCGCCAATTTTTAATCTATAGCGAAGTTGTTTTATTTTTACAGGGTGCCCTTTTTGTTCTGTCAAAAACGTTGATATACGTACAGTCTCTTCGTTATCTTTTGTTTCATCTTCTGAGGGCATATCTATGGTGCTATGAACTGCTGCGAAACCCTGTAATCGGTCTATGTAACAGTATGATTGTTTGTAGTTAAAGTACCTGTATATTTCTGCTTTAATTGTTTTAATCGCTCTTTCAGAAACAAACGCCTTGACTTCGTTATAAGCATAACAACGTTGAACTCCTTCACATTGGAATGCTCTCTGCACCAATATGGGTTTAAACTCCTGTCCCATGTCCGTGCGAATTCTGTTCGGTCTGCGGCCATCTTTGAAGATATCCTCAAAGGCGCGAGCTACCGAATCTCTTTTTTTGTCATTTAACTTTCGTTGCCATAATCTTTTGGAGAATACATCTATGACTACCAAGACATATGCGAATCCATCATTGTACTTTGAAAATTTAACCATATCCATAATGTCAGCCGCCCATTGATCGTCAATTCCTGCTATAACAATATGGGTCTAGCGACTGGTCTGGTCATAATATATTTTTTAAGATAATGTTTCCAAGACATGCTAACACGGCCACAGATATAACTGAAATAACTGCCAGAAATGTAAAAACTGTTATTTTAATGATTTCTTTTCTTCTACATTATCGGCATTGCTTTCATCGTCATCATCCTCATCATTTTCATTGCTTTCACTAGCAGAATCAGGGTAATGGTAATGTTCTAGATACTCTTCCAGTTGATGTCGATATTTTTTCAAAGCCATGCGTAGAGAGTTTGGTTCATCATATCCTACTTGGTTGTATAATCTTACAGTGTGCATAATGTTGGTGTGTATTTTTCCATATTGCAGCTTCATTATATAGCCTATTAAAGTAGCATATTTAGTCATGAATATTTTCCAGTCATCGGGTTGTAATTTGTCTTCAGCTTTATCCATGGCTTCCTCATCAGTTAACCCCGCCTTCATGTATTTTTCAATTTTGATTGCCGTTCTTTGCCATTAATTACTCGGGGCCATTTCCACAAAGATATTAAAAACTTCAACTTCATCATGGCGAGAGCTTTTCTCGGAAGTGCTCATTGTAATGGGTGGTTGTTCTAACTTTGGTTTTTTATTTGGTTCGATTTCTTCACTAAGGGCTTCCGGTTGTTTTCGTTTTAGTTGATTTTGCTCTGGACACCATGTTTTGATATGTCTTTGCAAATCGTGTAAATTTTCAAATAATATTCCACAATCGTCACAAGAAATCATGCTGGCAAGTTCCTCTTGAAACGTCTGATCACTTGGATTGTATTCTTCAAAATGATCTCCTTGATTATTTTATCATTTATATTTTTTCACTGGTAAGGGGTATTATATTGTTATTGCTAATTCCACATTTAATACCATGACATAGTCTTAAATGCTCAGGAGTTGCCGTTTTGACATCGATCGGTACAAACTTAAAAGGCTTTCTAGTTGTCTGTTCGAATTTTTCTAAAAAAATATTGTGTTTTTCATGGATAGATCTGTTTGGTTAAGGTCATTAAGCTTTGCTTATCCACAGGATTTTTGAACAAAAATAGATAGTGACAATTTCTTTGTTGTGTGGGATCTTCACTGAAATACAGATTCTGATTTAAAACCACGACTGATAAATTTCTGTGGTGACTTCCTTCTGTAAAGAGATCGCTTATCCGAATATCCTTTGCCGCTGTTGAAATTAAATCGTCTAACAATATCATATTTCTAAATGAAGGATCGTAATATGAATCTTTCTCTAAATCAAGTGGTATTCCTTGTTCAAACCCAACTTTGGGCCATACGGTTGGTTTTATTTCGTCATACATTTGTTGCCATCTTTTAAACAACCATATTATCCTCTCAGAGACGGGTTCACATACATTCTTGACGTTTTATAATACATTTTTGACAAGCTACGTCTTGTCACAAGATGACGGACCACGCAGGATCGCTGTGAACGGATGCGGTAAAACAAAAGCTTCTTCCCTCTTGATGTTATATGGCGACTGTTCAGTATATACACCCTTCTGCGGCGGCGGTGGTATATTCCCCTCCTGCGGCAGAGGTGGTATATTTCCCTCTTGCGGCGGCCGCGGTGGTGGTATATTCCCCTCCTGCGGCGGCGGCGGCGGATACACATAAGTGCTCTGCGGATATTGATGGTTGATTCTATGTTTGTTTCTATTATGTCTCAACATGACATCTCTTCTTGAAAATTTTACAAGACATTTTGGACAAGTCTTAGAACCCATCCGTATAGTTTGATGTCCAGACGATAAATGAAAAAAATGCCAAGATATGTATCTTGATGACGTGTAAATTTATCATATTAATCTTCTGATTTTTTGCTACAGGTTAATTTTAAGATGGACTACCAAAGAGGCAAGACCTGTTCGTGTCAGCAATGCGGAACTGAGTACTTCAAGCAGGCACTTGTACATCAACATCAACTACTTCTGAACCATCATGACATTTTTACCTGTAATGTATGTCAGAAAACCCTTCACAGAAAGAACAATCTAACTAGAAACGAATTAAAACATCAAGATGGTTCTCTTTTCAATTGTAATGATTGTGGAAAATAGATTTGAAGGAAAGATAGTTTACAAAGATGCGTGGAACAACACCACAATCAATATGGAGGTGGAGCAAAAAGACCTGCAAGCAGTGACGAAAACGACGAATATATGCAAAAGAAAAGACTTACAGCAGAGAGTAATCCTGAGAATTATTATACCCTCAGAGCAACCAAAGAACAACGCATTCCAAAATTTAATACAACTGCTTTGCATTACAAAGTCGATGCCAAAAACCTAGATGTGAGAAACATACCAGACATTGTCAAAACATTTAAAGTGCTTTTCCAATCTATAATGAGTAATATTACAGATTTCATGCAACCAAGTGATCTCGTTTACATATCAGTTCAGTTTCCAGAGCTATATTTTCCCATAGCTCTTCCATTTGTCAAGTCACGATATATTACAACTGAACGACTCCTCACTGAAATCGAAAGAGTATTACAGTCCTACGAAGAATTTGATTTAGACGAAATTGGTGCATGTAAGTTTACCCGATGGACGATCTGGTAATTTTGTTGATTTGGAAAGACATTATAAACGAAAAAATCAGCTTAATAAGAATCAAAAATAATGATGACAAGTGTTGCGCGAGAGCATTGGTTACAGCGAAATGTGGAGTAGAAGAAATAAAGCGATTTCAAGCAGTCATGAATACAAGATCCATGTGATTTCAAACGATCATTTCAGCTCCATTATTTATGAAGGTCTGGACGCTGGCAACACTATTTACCTTTCCTTACACAAAGAACATTATGACGTGATAACCACAATATCGGGATTTTTGAACAAAAAGTACTTCTGTCTTCAGTGTAAAAAAGGATATGATAAGAATGAAAAGCACAAGTGCAACAACCCTTGTAATTGCTGTCTACATATTCATGAAAATGGTTTAACTAGTAGGAAACATTGGCAAGACTGTAACCGGTATTTCAAAAATGACATCTGCTATGCCCTTCGTAAGAAACAAAAAGCGTCAGGAAAATCTAACTGTAAAATGCACTATCGTTCTATTGCATGCTCACAACACATCAACAAAGAAATGCACAGAAAACCTCATAGAAGTGGCGACAAATACTGTAAAATATATAAGCATTTTTTCGATGAACGTCACCAATGTTACATTAAACCTATCCACCATCATTAATCCACCAGACAGTCCGACAAATCGGAGTCAGATAGTAGGAAAAGGAAAATGTCATTTATATTTTTCGACTTCGAATGTACACAAGAGGACATGGTACAGTGTGAAGAGTGATATGCAAAGTCTGACGAAAATGGAATAAAATGTATGAATTGTCGAACATGTAATTGTGGAGGATACGAACACAGGCCAAATGTATGCGTTGCCCACAAAGTGTGTGAACTTTGTCTGAAAAAAGATATAACAGACACAGCGTTTGTGAGTTCTGCGGTAAAAACGAAAGAATATTTACAAGCCCAAGTACGACAGATGACTTCTGTCGGTGGATTTTCTCTGAAGTAAACACAGGTTGTACGGCGATATGTCACAATTGTAAGGCATACGATAGCTATCCTATGTAGAGTACCTACATCAAAACGCCATTTTACCTCAGGTTATTTCGACAGGGTCGAAATTCATGTCTATTGATGTACCTCAATGGAAACTGCGAATGATATATTCTATCAATGTTCTACCGATGTCACTGTCTGAACTCCCGAGAACGTTTTGTGAAGAGGAGATAAGCAAAGGATATTTTCCGCATTTGTTTAATCGAAAGGAAAATCACAACAAAGTGTTTGATAACCTCCCTGATATTAAATTTTACAATCCTGATTCCATGAAACCGGAACGGAGAACAGAATTGATGAATTGGTACTCCCAACAAAAATATAACCTCTTTGATTTTAATAGATAACTGCTTATATACTGCAAGTCGTCTGACGTTGATATACTGCTGAAATGTTGTTTGAAATTCAGAAAGATGGTTATGGAAATTACAACTCGAGAGGAAACAAAAGGGATCGATCGTTTTGAAAAATCTATGACGATAGCTTATGTATGTAATTTAGTCTACAAGACACTTTATTTGGAATCTGAACGAGTCGGTATAATCCCATCGCATGGTTACCGACCTGAAGAAAAGCAGTCTATAAAACCACATTGCATTGGCTTAGGTATATTTCCAACCGTAATGACGTCAACATTCAACATGCTTTTAATGGAGAAGAAAAACAGATAGGACCGTTTAAGGTAGATGGCTACAGGGAGACAACATCGGGTGAAAAAGTCGCCTACGAGTTCCATGGTTGTTTGTTGCATGGTTGCCCGAAATGTTTCTCAAGAAGACTTTGGACAAAATACGATTCCTCCAAGATAAAAGATTTTTATATGAAAGCATATGGGAATGTCAATTTGATCAGAAATGTAAAGTTAACGAAGACTTCAAATCTATGATTGTGGCATCGGAAATAGTTTTCCCCTTGGAGCCAAGAGATGCATCTTGTGGCGGCAGAACCGAAGCATTTACACTGTTTAGTAATGCCGACACAGAAAGCAAAATCAAGTATTATGACGTGACCTCGTTTATATCCATTTATACATAAAACGGGAAAAGTCCACTTATGTCACCCTGGGATAATAACGGATGCATTTACAGATATAGAAAATTATGAAGGCCTAATTAAGTGTAAAATTCTTCCCAAAAAATGAACGTTCTACCTTACAAGTCAAACGGAAAACTTATTTTTGGTTTGTTTCACGCTTGCACTGAATTCAAACAACATATGCCTTACAAACATTCGGATGAGCAGCGTGCGATCACTTGAACGTGGGTCACCGACGAAGTGAAAAAGTCTATAGAAAAGGGATATCAAATAATACAAATTTACAAGGTATGGCAGTTTCAAGAAGTAGCGCAATATGACCCTAATACAAATTCAGGAGGAATGTTTACATATTACATTAATAAGTGTTTAAAGATAAAGCAAGAAGCCAGTGGATGGCCGAAATGGTGCAAAACTGATGATAACAAGAGGAATTATATTCAAGACTACTATAATAGAGAAGGGATATGGCTCAACATAAAGAAGAACCCGTAACTGCGACAATTAGCCAAATTAATGTTGAATAGTTTCTTGGGAAAATTTGGACAGAGAAAGAACTTACCCAATAAAACCTAGGTATCAGACGTGACAGTTTTCTTTGATATGATGACCAGTGACAATCAGGAAATCAGAAATGTTAGATTTGTAAACGAGGAAATAGCACAAATTGGTTGGGTTAACAAGGAAGATTTTATTGACACTTCTTGAATAACAAATGTAGTGATCGCGGCTTATACAACAGCACAGGCAAGAGTAAAACTCTATCAATACCTTGAAAGCCAAGACAGAAGAACGATATATGCAGATACGGACTCGATTATATTTAAGGTCGCACCAGGAGAATGGGCACCTGAATAAGGTGATTACCTAGGCGATTTGACAAATGACATACCAGATAACGACATAGACACTTTCGTTACTGGTGGACCAAAACATTACGCTTATCAACTAAGAAAGCCTAATGAAGAAGGAATATAATCTTTTGCTAAAGTCAGGGGCATAACTCTTAACCACAATAATTCTCTGGATATCAACTTTGACACTATACTTAACATGGTGATGCACAATAGAGATGGACATTAAACTGTTGTTGACCAAAACAGGATTGCTCGGGATTCACAAACTACAAAGATTATTACAAAGACCAAAGCAAAAGACTATAAAATAGTTTTTGACAAAAGAGTAATCCAAAATGACTTATTTTCTGTACCATATGGAATGTAGTTTATGTATGTTTATATAAATATCAATATTTTAATCAACACTTTGCAGCAACAATCTTTTTATTCCGACTCTAGAGTACAATCATTACAACTGATCAAATTAACATTTATTGTAAATAACGAAAGTAGGATACCAAAGGGACAAGTGTACAATGTCTGTATTGCGAAGAGTTTGAAGACTATCACTAATCCATAGACAGTGAGAGAAAGAGATGATGAACACAGTTTGACTTAAGCATAACCCTTTTAAAAAACTTTTGATTGTTCTTAAAGAGTAAGCATTCTATCACCAATTCAATTCAACTTGGAGTCTATTCTTCAAATTGATCTCCGTTGATTATTTTATCATTTATATTCTTTCACTGGTCATGGGTATTATATTGTTATTGCTAATTCCACATTTATTTAGAATATCACGACGTAGTCTTAAATGCTCAGGAGTTGCCGTTTTGAGTTCGACCAGCAAAAACTGGAAAGGCTTTATATTTGCCTGTTCAATTTTTTCTAAAAAACAGTGTGTTTTTCCTGGATAACTCTGTTTGGCTAAGGTCATTATGCGTTGCTTATCCACAGGATTTTTGAACAAAAATAGATAGTGACAATTTCTTCGTTGTGTGGGATCTTTACTGAAATACAGATTGTGACTTAAAACAAGGACTGATACCTTTCTGTGGGGACTTCCTTCTGTAAAGAGATCGGTTATCCTGGGATCATTTGCCGCTGTCGACATTAAACTCAACTTTAAGCCATACAGTTGTTTTTATTTCGTCATACATTGGTTTCCATCTTTCATACAAGCATATTATCCTCTCGGGAACGGGTTTACATACATTATTGACGTTTTGTAATATATTGCTGATGACGGATTACTCAGGATCGCTGTGAACGGATCCCGTAAAGCAAAAGCTTCTTCCCTCTTGATATTATAAGGCGACTGTTCGGTATCTATACCCTTCTGTGGCGTCGGTGGTATATTCCCTTCTGTGGCGACGAAGTATATTCCCCTCCTGCGGCGGCGACGGCGGTGGTATATTCCTCTCCTGTGGCGGCAGCAGCGCTATTATATTCCCGTCCTCCTGCGGCGGTGACGGATACACATGAATGTTCTGCGGATATTGGTGGGAGATTCCATGTTTGTTTCTATTATGTCTCAACATGACATCTTTTCCTGAAAAGTTTACAAGACATTTTGGACAAGTCTTATAATCCATCCGTATAGTTTGACGTTCAGACGATAAATGATAAAATTGCCAAGATATGTATCTTTATGACGTGTAAATTTATGATATTAATATTCTGATTTGTTTTCACATGTTCATTTTAAGATGGACTACCAAAGAGGCAAGACCTGTTCGTGTCAACACTGCTGGGCTAAGTACTTCAAGCTGGCTCATTTACAACAATATCAACGACATCTGATCCATCATGACATTTTCACCGGTAATGTATGTCAGAAAACCTTTAACAGAAAGGACAATCTAACTAGACACGAATTGAAACATCAGGATGGTTCTCTTTTCAATTGTAATGATTGTGGAAAATTGTTTGGAAGAAAAGATATTTTACAAAGACACGTGTAAGCAAAAAGACCTGCAAGCAGTGACGAAAACGACGAATATATGCAAAAGAAAAGACTTACAGCAGAGAGTAATGCTGAGATTTATTATACCCTCAAAGTAACCAAAGAACACGACATTCCAAAATTTAATACAACTGGTTTGGATTACAAAGTCGATGTCATAAACCTAGATGTGAGAGACATATCAGACATTCTCAAGACACTAACAGTGCTTTTCCGATCTATAATAAGTATTATTACAGAATTCATGCAACCAAGTGATCTCATTCGCATATCAGTTCAGTGTCCAGAGCTAGATTTTCCCATAGCTCTTCCATTTTTCACGTCACACTATATTACAGCTGAACGACTCCTCACTACAATCGAGAGAGTATTACGGTCCTACGAAGAATTTGTTTTATACGAAACACTTGAGATTGAATTGGTGAATGGAAGTTGACCGGATGGAGGGGTTGGACGATCTGGTAGTTTTGTTGATTTGGAAAGATATATAAAAGAAAAAGAAGTTTAATAAGAATCCAAAATAATGATGGTAGGTGTTGCACGAGATCACTGGTTGCAGTGAAGGCTCGTATTGATGGTCATAAATGGTGGAGAAAAATTCAAACATATTTTGCATTATCTCTACATCAAGAGGCCGATGTGCCCTTAGCAAAATGTGGAGTAGAAGAAATAAAACGCTTCCAAGCAGTCATGAAAGAATACCAGATCCATGTGATTTCAAAGGATTTTTTCAGCTCCATTGTTTATGAAGGTTCAGACGCTGTCATCAATATTTACCGTTACTTACACGACGAACATTATGACGTGATAACCACAATGTCTGGATTTTTGAACAAAAAGTACTTCTGTCATCAATGTAAAGAAAGGATATGATAAGAAAGTAAAGCATGCGTGCAGCAACCCTTGTAATTACTGTCTACATATTCATGAAGATTGTTTGACTAGTTGGAAACATTGTCAAGACTGTAACCTATATTTAAAAAATGACATCTGCTATACCCTTCATAAGAAAAAAAAGCGTCTGAAAAATCTACCTGTAAAATGCACTATCGTTGTATTGCATGCTCAAAACACACCAACACAGAAATTCACAGAAAAGATCATACATGTGGAGGAAAACATTTGCAAAAACTTTTTCGATGAACGCCACCAATGCTATATTAAACCTGTAGTCATCAGACTAGGGAGAAAAATCCAAACATATTTTGCATTATCTCTACATCAAGAGGCCGGTGTGCCCTTAGCGAAATGTGGAGTAGAAGAAATAAAACGCTTTCAAGCAGTCATGAAAGAATACAAGATCCAGTTGATTTCAAAGGATCATTTCAACTCCATTATTTATGAAGGTCCGGACTCTAGCCACAAGATTTACCTTTACTTACACAACGAACATTATGACGTGATAACCACAATGTCAGGATTTTTGAACAAAACGTACTTCTGTCTTCAGTGTAAAAAATGATATGATAAGAAAGAAAAGCACAAGTGCAACAACCTTTGTAATTGCTGTCTACATATTCATGAAACTGGCTTGACTAGTAGGAAACATTGTCAAGACTGTAACCCGTATTTCACAAATGACATCTGCTACGGCCTTCTTAAGAAACAAAAAGCGTCTGAAAAATCTACCTGTAAAATGCACTATCGTTGTATTGCATGCTCACAACACATCAACACAGAAATTCACAGAAAAGATCATACATGTGGAGGAAAACATTTGCAAAAACTTTTTCGATGAACGCCACCAATGTTATATTAAACCTGTAGTCATCAGACTAGGGAGAAAAATCCAAACATATTTTGCATTATCTCTACATCAAGAGGCCGGTGTGCCCTTAGCGAAATGTGGAGTAGAAGAAATAAAACGCTTTCAAGCAGTCATGAAAGAATACAAGATCCATGTGATTTCAAAGGATCATTTCAACTCCATTATTTATGAAGGTCCGGACGCTGGGAACAAGATTTACCTTTACTTACGCAACGAACATTATGACGTGATAACCACAATGTCGGGATTTTTGAACAAAACGTACGTCTGTCTTCAGTGTAAAAAGGATATGATAAGAAAGAAAAGCACAAGTGCAACAACCCTTGTAATTGCTGTCTACATATTCATGAAACTGGCTTGACTAGTAGGAAACATTGTCAAGACTGTAACCGGTATTTCAAAAATGACATCTGCTACGGCCTTCGTAAGAAACAAAAAGCGTCAGGAAAATATACCTGTAAAATGCACTATCGTTGTATTGCATGCTCACAACACATCCACAGGAAAATGCACAGAAAATACAGTAAAATGTGCAAGGATTTTTTCGATGAACGTCACCAATGTTATATTAAACCTGCAGACCATCATTCATCCACCAGACAGTCCGACAAATTGGAGTCTGATAGTAGGAAAAAGAAAATGTCATTTATATTTTTCGACTTCGAATGTACACAAGAGGACATGGTACAATGTGAAGAGGGATATAACAAGTCTGGCAAAAATGGAATAAAATGTATCAATTGCCAAAAATGTAGAAAGTCGCCTACGGGTTCCATGGTTGTTTTTGGCATGGTTGCCCGAAATGTTCCTCAAGAAGACTTTGAACAAAATACGATTCCTCCAAGATGAATGATTATCATATGAAAGCATATGGGAATGTCAATTTGATCAGAAATGTAAAGTTAACGAAGACTTAGAATCTATGATTGTGGCATCGGAAATAGTTTTCCCCTTGAAGTCAAGAGGTGCATGTTTTAGGCGGCAGAACCGAAGCATTTACACTGTTTGGTAATGCCGACACAGAAAGCAAAATCAAGTATTGTGACGTGACCTCTTTATATCCATTGATAAATAAAACGGGAAAAGTCCCCTTAGGTCACCCTGAGATAATGACGGATGCATTTACAAATATAGAAAATTATGAAGGCCTAATTGAGTGTAAAATTCTTCCCAAAAGAGGGACATATATTCCCGTTCTACCTTACAAGTCAAACGGAAATCTTATTTTTGGTTTGTGTCACGCTTGCACTAAATTCAAGCAACAGATGGCTTGCGCACATTCAAATGAGCAGCATACGATCACTGGAACGTGGGTCACCGACGAAGTGACAAAAGCTGTAGAAAAGGGATATCATGTATTACAAATTTACAAGGTATGGCACTTTCAAGAAGTTGCACAATATGACCCTATTACAAAGTAAGGAGGAATGTTTACAAATTACATTAATAAGTTTTTAAATATAAAGGAAGAAGCCAGTGGATGGCCGAAATGGTGCAAAACTGATGATAACAAGAGGAAGTATATTCAAGACTACTATAATAAAGAAGGGATATGGCTAAATGCCAACAACAAAGAGAAGAACCCGGGACTGCGACAATTAGCCAAATTAATGTTGAATAGTTTCTGGGGGAAATTTAGTCAGAGAACGATCTTACCCCAGAAAACCTATGTATCAGACGTAACAGTTTTCTTTGATATGATGATCATTTACAATCAGGAAATCAAAAATGTTAGATTTGTAAACGAGGAAATATTACAAATGGATTGGGTTCACAAGGAATATTTTATTGACACTTCTGGAATAACAAATGTAGTGATCGCGGATTATACAACAGCACAGCCAAGATTAAAGCTGTACCGATACCTTGAACACTTAGACAGAAGAACCTTATATGCAGATACGGACTCGATTAATGGGAATCGGAGGTGATTAGCTAGGCGATTTGACAAATGATATTCCAGATAACGACATATACACTTTCGTTACTGGTGGACAAACAAATTACGCTTATAAACAAAGACAGACTAATGAAGAAGAAATACATACTTTTGCTAAAGTCAGAGGCATAACCCTTAACCACAAGAATTCTCTGGATATCAACTTTGACACTATACTTAGCATGGTGATGTACAATATAGATGGATATTAAACTGTTGTTGACCAAACAGGATCGCTCCGGATTCACAAACTACAAAAATTATCACAAAGACCGAAGCAAAAGACTATAAAATAGTTTTTGACAAACGAGTAATCCAAAATGACTTATTTTCTGTACCATATGTATTTTTAAATATATATAAATATTTTAATCAACACTTTGCATTAACAATCTTTTTATTCCAACTCTATTGTACAATCACTACAACTGATCAAATTAACATTTATTGTAAATAACGAAAGGGACAAGTGTACACTGTCTGTATTGCGAAGAGTTTGAAGACTATCAATAATCCATAGACAGTGAGAGAAAGAGATAATACACACAGTTTGATTTAAGCATAACCCTTTAAACAAAAACCTTTGAGTATCATATATTGTTCTTATAGAGTAAGCATTCTTTCACCAATTCAATTCAAAAGTGACAAATTTAAGTTGGCCTTGGGATATCTTTATCGGTTTAAAACGGGGTCATCATAACATATTAAGAATGTGATCCATACCACATTTGTATACACAAATCGTCTTTATTGAACTGACCATCACCGTTTAAATTTTAATCGATTTTAAAGCTACTACAAACTATTACATCATATAATTACATCATTTAAACTATATTATATAGGATGTGCTACAATATGCAGCAAATACCCATATGCAGTTTT
The DNA here is from genome assembly GCA_002080005.1 of Gigantidas platifrons. Taxonomy (NCBI): domain Eukaryota; kingdom Metazoa; phylum Mollusca; class Bivalvia; order Mytilida; family Modiolidae; genus Gigantidas; species Gigantidas platifrons. The sequence goes on along the minus strand of MJUT01036325.1, from coordinate 9,320 downwards.
GCATTCTAACATACGAATACTACTAGCAACAAAAAGAGAAACAATTATCATATGCATTTCCACATTTTACAACAACAAAAATGAACAGTGATAATTAACAGTAACACACAATTTACAAACAACAATTAAGATCTGCATCTAATATGCATCAACTTCTTTGTGTTCTTCCATACAACTGTTCAACACGATTTCGTTTAATCACATCGGACCATTTAAATCTTGACGGCAATGGTATTTGTAATCTTAAAATATGTAAATATGGAGATTACTTACCCATGACTCTTTAATTCTACAAAGGGGTATTGTTTAACCAGGTGTTTTTTTTACTTACATGTAATTACCGATGCACATATGTCACCCAACAAATATTTCGCTACACAAATGACTGGAGTAAATATTGCATCAACAATAATCCGCATAAACCACAACACACTGCATTAATTAAAGCCAACTGCACTAATTGCATAATTTTCCTCCTACCAATGGTGAATTTAACATGGGGATTTTTCGGCTATATGGGGGTCCTGTACTACTACAGGGGATTATGGCTCGTGTGAAAGAGTATATGTCATAATAAAACACGAACATCACAATAAAACATATGCCTTAGCTTTTTAGTGACGTTGAAAAAGTCAAAAATCACACATTATGTGTTCTATGCAAAAAAACTGCCATTAACCCTATTAACTTGATTTTGTTATTTACTTCTTGAGAATTGAATACAGTGTTGTGAACTGTGCATTTCATTTAAGAATATTTTCATTGTGTAATGCATTTCTTATAATGAATAATATAATTCGATTAAAGCCATGTCTGTTTTTTTTAAATTAATTATCTGAGGGTTAAGGGCTGTTTTAAACTAATGCATACCGTTTCGCGTCAATATTTTTAGCACTAAATTGTGCTTAGCATATTTAGTTTGGAATACAAGTAGGTTATTCATATCATCGAAAAAACTTCAACACACTGTAATTAGTACAAGTGAATAAACACTGCAGAAAATCAAAAAAAAAATGATAAACAGGCAACATTGGGTACACAAGACACACAACTTGTCTTAATCTACATTAATGTAAATATATGTATGTTATCATATTAAACTATATTTGTTTCAACATGCATGATTTACAAATAACAAATAGCAACAATGTCAAATATATTTAACATATATGCTTTAATCATTCATTCTATCAATGCTCCTAACATAAGCATATAGTCAGAGTTCAATAGTTATTTACACTAATACGGTTTTATTTTAAGTCATTGCACATTTCTCCGTAAATTAATCTGTATTGCGACATTTATAGGTTAATTTATCATTCAATTGCGTGCTCTTGAGTACTAATTAAGTACAATTCGGTGTTAACTAGTAACCATCCTATTAAAGCATTTCTGTTATCTGATTCATGTAGATCAACTGTAATACAAGCAGCACCAGCGTAGACGCGGACCTCATAGAGGACGCCATTGTTCCCGATTAGAATGGGTGGCACAATGGATTGCCTAACAACTCATACCAGCCTATCACCAATACGGCGTGGGTTCGCGCCCTGCTTTGGCAATTACAAAAGGTGCACTCGACTCGCCGACTCATGCAATAAAGTGTACCAGTTGCTTGCCCATGGTCGGTGATTTTCTCCGTGTAATCAGGCGTTTTCCACAACTAAGACCGGTCGTCATGATTTAGCTGAAATATTGCTCAAAGTGGCGCTAAGCATCAGTTATCACCAAAAATGAACCGATTAGAACGACATTTGTTCTGCTCTTTTCAATTTGTTTTTGACATTACAGGATAAAAACAATATACCTAGGTTGTCGGTAGACATCCAGCCAATTTTCACTCGCTAGCAAAGCTAACCTTCTTTCTTCATGTTGCTGGCGCTTGTGTGATAAGTCATGAATAAAGAATGGACCGGATATTGCTTACGACAACCAGACACATTCGTAGTCATTTGTAGCAGATATTCCCTAGCGATCAACAAACAATGTCTTTCTAGGAAAGGTAATTAAAACGGTAAATATATTTCGCTTAAATAATGTCAATTATTTCGCTGTTTCGTTTAGGTGAATTGCTTAACGGCACTTTTTGCATTGCCTGTCCTACTTTGATTTACGACTTCTGATGACCTCATTGGTATCTTTAACCATTATTGTCAATATTATTTCTGTTTTATCATGTCGGTCAGGAGGAACCGGAGTACTCGAAGAAAACCACCGTCCTGTCGCAAATAACTGAACATATGTATCATATAAAGTTGCATTGAGAACACCCTGCCATGAGAGGGATTCCGGCTCATAGCGTTAGTGGTGATATACATTGATTGTACTTGTAGTTGGAAATCCAACAACCAAACGATCAGGACAACAACAACCACTTGGTCTCTATTGACGGACATATGATCTGAAATGTTTACCTAACAGGGTGTAGTACAGGACCCCATATAGCCCAAAATCCCCATGTTAAATTCCCCATAGGGAGGAGGAGGAAAATTATGCAATTAGTGCTGTTGGTTTTAATTAATCCAGTGTGTTGTGGTTTATGCTAATTATTGTTGATGCATTATTTACTTCAGTCATTTGTGTAGCGAAATTATTTGTTGGGTGACATATGTGCATCGGTTAGTACATGGAAGTATGAAAATAACACCTGAGTAAACAATATCCCTTTGTAGAATTAAAGAGTCATAGGTAAATAATCTCCGTATTTAAATATTTTAAGATAACAAATACCATTGCCGTCAAGATTTAAATGGTCCGATGTGATTACATGAAACCATGTTGAACAGTTGTATGGAAGAACACAAAGAAGGTAATGCATATTAGATGCAGGTCTTAGTTATTGTATGCAAAGGGTGTGTTTCTGTTAATTATCACTGTTCATTTTTGTTGTTGTAAAATGTGGAAATGGATATGATGATTGTTTCTCTTTTTGTGGCTAGTAGTATTTATATGTTGGAATGCAAAATGATATTGTAGCACATTCCATATGATATCGCTTAAATGATGTAATTATATGAGTAATTGTTCATTTTTGTTCTTGTAAAATCTGGAAATGCATATGATAATTGTTTCTCTTTGTGTGGCTAGTAGTATTCGTTTGTTAGAATGCAAAGCTACATATATTTGCTGCATATTGTAGCACATTATATACGATATCGCTTAAATGATGTGATTAATTATATGATGTGATATTTTGTAGTAAGTTTAAAATCTATTACAATTTAAACGGTGAAGAACGGGAAAGACGTGTCATATCATAATAATGGCAATTATATATATATATATTTGTTCATAGATAATGTTCTTATTTTAAAATTAAGTAATCCCTCTACTCTCTCAAGTAGATCTTTTAATATCCACTTGAACTTTAAGCTGATACTTGTAAAGGACCCCATTGGAATAAGCTGAATGGCTTGCATGGGCTATCCTTGGTATGAACGTTTTCAGCAGTTACAATAATTGGGTTGAAGTTTCTGTTAATGATGGCACTTTTATGTTTTCCTTTTAAATTAATGAGAAATTTTTAAACACTTGTGTTTGATGTTGAAATTTGTAAACCTAAATATAGTTTACCTTTTAACTTTATGGTCAGTTCAATAAAGACGATTCCAATCACATTCTTAAGATGTTATGATGACCTCGTATTGAACTGATGAAGTTAATTGTCAATTTAAATCAGATCAGATCTCAAGGCCAATTTAATTGTGTTACCTTTGAACAGCTGACCGGTTCAAGCCAGACTTTATAAATAAATGTTTACAGATATGTTGAACATCGTTTGTATTAATCCTTTGTTGTTACTGATTGGAAAATGGAATTCCCACAGTGTTGGGCTACCGGTGATTTCTAAATAGTTGTAATATTTCCATAAAATAGATCAAGAGGATAAGTGAGAGTTTATTTTATTGACGTAAATCTGCATATCGCTCAGGGCCCACATTATGTTGATAGGTTAGAGAAATATTGTAACGGCACGGATAAATTGATTAAAATCTGCGCGCCAGGTTTAAAATCGTGCATAGCTGTCGGAGAGACATCATTGTCCACACCTGTATCAACTGAATTGTTCAATATGGAAAAACAAAAGTCTTCGTAATTAGGAGCTATTTACTAGTGAATTAAATACAGAATATAAAGGGAAGTACATTATTCAAAGTTTAATTTCAATATTATCTTTGAATTATTAAATATAGAACAATCCCGATGTGACATTGCAATTACTAAAGATTAAGAAAGAATCTTAGTTTGTATGGAATATTTAAAAAAGCTTAATTTAGTGTTGGTGAATTGAATGTTAAAACGATAATTACTTAATACAAACAGGATAAACTATATTTTAATGTATTTTAGGCTTGATATCAGTTCTGAATTTATATTTGCTGCTGATTTGTATCGAAAAAAGTATGTAAAGTTGTATGAATTGTCTTGTTTGGGGTATATATAATGTACTGTGAATAGGAATTCGCATAGGCTTGCTTAAAACTGTCATTAAAATCCTCTATCATGATAATGGAGTCTTAGTGGTTATATCATTGTTGTTGTAGGTACGCCGATCTGAAGATATGAATAACACCTTTGAAGAAATCCAAATCTCTCAAGGTAAGTGTACATAGGGGCTTATTCTGAATGAGGCTTTAAAAATAACAAATAATATTACGAATATATGATTTATTACACATCTATATATCATGTACATCAGTAGCTTTCACCCAATAATTAAATTTTGAAGGCTAATGTAGCCATTTAACAAAGTACTGATTAGTTCGTCCTTTTCCTGTTGTCCTGAGCACATTCTATTCTTTCCATCAATCTGTATCTCTCACTGTAATTTTCTGTAAGTCAGATTGATCAAATGTCCTCTTAATATTCTCTCCATTATAATCCTTGATTGTATACCGGTAAACTTTGTCTCCAAAATCGTTGTGCAACAGTGAATATTTCTCCAGTCCATTTTTCTTCGTATTGCAGAGTAAATATATTCCTCAGGTGTGGACGACTCACACTATTGCCAATTTTGAATCTATAGCGAAGGTGTTTTATTTTTACAGGGTGCCCTTTTTGTTGATATACGTACAGTCTCTTCGTTATCTTTTGTTTCATCTATGGTGCTATGAACTGTTCTATTATATCCCTCTGCGAAACCCTTTTATCGGTCTATGTAACGGTATGATTGTTTGTTGGTAAAGTACCTGTATATTTCTGTTTTAATTGTTTTAAACGCTCTTTCAGAAACAAACGCCTTGACTTCGTTACAAGCATAACAATGTTGAACTCCTTCACGTTGGAATGTTCTCTGCACCAATAAGGATTTAAACTCCTGTCCCATGTCCGTGCGAATTCTGTTCGGTCGGCGGCCATCTTTGAAGATATCCTCAAAGGCGCGAGCTACCGAATCTCCTTTTTTGTCTTTTAACTTTCGTAGCCCTAATTTTTTGGGAGAATGCATCTATTACTACCAAGACATATGCGAATCCATCATTGTACTTTGAAAATTTAACCATATCCATAATGTCAGCCGACCATTGATCGTCAATTCCTGCTACAACAATGTGGGTCTAGCGACTGGTCTGGTCATAATATATGTTTTAAGATAATCTTTCCAAGACATGTTAACACGTCAACAGTTATAACTGAAGTAACTGCCAGAAATGTAAAAACTGTTATTTTAATGATTTCTTTTCTTCTACATTACCGGCATTGCTTTCATCGTCATCATCATCATCCTCTTCATCGCTTTCGCTATCAGAATCAGTGTAATGGTAATGTTCTAGATACTCTTCCAGTTGATATCGATATTTGTTCAAAGCCATGCGCACAGAGGTTGGTTCATCATATCCTACTTGGTTGTATAATCTTATAGTGTGCATAATTTTGGTGTGTATTTTTCCACATTGCTACTTCATTATATAACCTATTAAAGTAGCATATTTATTCATGAATATTTTCCAGTCATCGGGTCGTAATTTGTCTTCAGCTTTATCCATGGCTTCCTCTTCAGTTAACCCCGTCTTCATGTATTTTTCAATTTTTGATTGCCGTCCTTTGCCATTACCTGCACGGGCCATTTCCACAAAGGTACTAAAAACCTCATCTTCATCATGGCGGGAGCTTTCCTCGGAAGTGCTCATTGTAATGGGTGGTTGTTCTAACTTTGGTTTTTTATTTGGTTCGATTTCTTCACTAAGAGCTTCAGGTTGTTTTCTTTTTTGGTTGATTTTGTTCTGGACACCATGTTTTGATATGTATTTTCAAATCGTGTAAATTTTCAAATAATATTCCACAATCGTCACAAGAAATCATGCTGGCAAGTTCCTCTTGACACGTCTGATCACTTGGACTGTATTCTTCAAAATGATCTCCTTGATTATTTTATCATTTATATTTTTTCACTGGTAAGTGGTATTATATTGTCATTGCTAATTCCACATTTATTTAGGATACCATAACATAGTCTTAAATGTTCAGGAGTTGCCGTTTTGAGATCGATCAGTACAAACTTAAAAGGCTTTCTAGTTGCCTGTTCGAATTTTTCTAAAATATATTGTGTTTTTCATGGATACATCTGTTTGGCTAAGGTCATTAAGCTTTGCTTATCCACAGGATTTTTTAACAAAAATAGATAGTGACGATTTCGTCGTTGTCTGGGATCGTTACTGAAATACAGATTCTGATTTAAAACCACGACTGATCAATTTCTGTGGCGACTTCCTTCTGTAAAGTGATCGGTTATCCGGATATCCTTTGCCGCTGTCGAAATTAAATCGTCTAACACTGTCATATTTCTAAATGAAGGATCGATATATGAATCTGTTTATAAATCAAGTGGTATTCCTTGTTCAAACTCATCTTTAGGCCATACAGTTGTTTTTATTTCGTCATACATTGGTTGCCATCTTTTATACATCCATATTATCCTCTCTGGAACGGGTTCATATACATTCTTGACATTTTGTAATATATTTTTGACAAGCTACGTCTTGTCACAAGATGACGGACCACGCAGGATCGCTGTGAACGAATCCCATAAAACAAAAGCTTATTGATATTATATGGCGACTGTTCGGAATCTACACCCTTCTGCGGCGGCGGTATATTCTCCTCCTGTGACGGTTGTGGTATATTCTCCTCTTGCGGCGGTCGCGTTGGTGGTATATTCCCCTCATGTGGCTGCGGCGGCGGTATAATATTCCCCTCCTGCGGTGGCGGCGGCGGATACACATGAATACTCTGCGGATATGGATGGCTGATTCCATGTTTGTTTCTAATATGTCTCAACATGACATTTCTTCTTGAAAATTTTACAAGACATTTTGGACAAGTCTTAGAATCCATCCGTATAGTTTGACGTTCAGATGATAAATGAAAAACAATGCCAAGATATGTATCTTTATGACGAGTAAATATATGATATTAATCTTCCGATTTTTTGTTACAGGTTCATTTTAAGATGGACTACCAAATAAGCAAGACCTGTTCGTGTCAACAATGCGGAGCTGAGTACTTCAAGCAGTCTCTTTTACATCAACATCAACGATTTCTGAACCATCATGTCATCTTCACTTGTAATGTATGTTAGAAAACCTTTACCAGAAAGGACAATGTAACTAGACACGAATTGAAACATCAAGATGGTTCTCTTTTCAATTGTAATGATTGTGGAAAATTGTTTGGAAGAAAAGATAACACCACAATCAATATGGAGGCGGAGCAAAAAGACCTGCAAGCAGTGACGGAAACGAAGAACCTATGCATAAGAAAATACCTACAGCAGAGAGTAATCCTGAAAATTATTATACCCTCAGAGTAATTCCAAAATTTAATACAACTGCTAGATGTAAGAGACCTACCAGATATTGTCAAGACATTTAAAGTGCTTTTCCAATCTAAAATGAGTAATATTACAGAATTCTTGAAACCAAATGATCTCGTTTGCACATTAGTTCAGTGTCTAGAGCTAGATTTTCCCATATCTTTTCCATTTTTCACGTCACAATATATTACAGCTGAACGACTCCTCACTAAAATCAAGAGGGTATTACAGTCCTACGAAGAAGATGTCTTAGACGAAACACTTGAGATTGAATTGGAGCATGGAAGTTTACCCGATGGAGGGGTTGAATGATCTGGTAATTTTGTTGATTTGGAAAGACATTATAAAAGAAAAAAGCAGTTAATAAGAATCCAAAATAATGATGACCATTGTTGCGCGAGAGCATTGGTTACAGCGAAGGCTCGTAGTGATGGTCATAACAAGTAGAGTAGCATCAGATTAGGGAGAAAAATCCAAACATATTTTGCATTATCTCTACATCAAGAGGCCGGTGTGCCCTTAGCGAAATGTGGAGTAGAAGAAATAAAACGCTTTCAAGCAGTCATGAAAGAATACAAGATCCATGTGATTTCAAAGGATCATTTTAACTCCATTATTTATGAAAGTCCGAACGCTGGCAACAAGATTTACCTTTACTTACACAACGAACATTATGACGTGATAACCACAATGTCGGGATTTTTGAACAAAACGTACTTCTGTCTTCAGTGTAAAAAAGGATATCATAAGAAAGAAAAGCACAAGTGCAACAACCCTAGTTCATGTATTCATGAAACTGGCTTGACTAGTAGGAAACATTGTCAAGATTGTAACCGGTATTTCAAAAATGACATCTGCTACGGCCTTCGTAAGAAACAAAAAGCGTCAGGAAAATATACCTGTAAAATGCACTATCGTTGTATTGCATCCTCACAACACATCCACAGGCAAATGCACAGAAAACCTCATAGGTGTGTGGAAAATACTGTAAAATGTGCAAGGATTTTTGCGATGAACGTCACCAATGTTATATTAAAGCTGCAGACCATCATTCATCCACCAGACAGTCCGACAAATCGGAGTCAGATAGTAGGCAAAGGAAAATGTCATTTATATTTTTCGACTTCGAATGTACACAAGAGGACATGGTACAGTTTGAAGAGGGTATACAAAATCTGACGAAAATATAATAAAATGTATGAATTGTCGAAAATGCAATTGTGGAGTATACGAACACAGGCCAAATTTATGTGTTGCCCACAAAGTATGTGAACTTTGGCTGGACAAAAATATAACAGACACAAGCGTTTGTTATTTCTGCGGTGAAAATGAAGGAATATATACAAGCCCAAGTACGACAGATGACTTCTGTCAGTGGATTTTCTCCGAGGTAAACACAGGTTGTACGGCGATATGTCACAATTTTAAAGCATACGATAGCTCTCCCATTTTGGAGTACCTACATCAAAACGCCATTTTACCTGAGGTTATTTCGACAGGGTCGAAATTC
>MJUT01036312.1:6159-18028 GCA_002080005.1 Gigantidas platifrons | reverse complement strand
AAAAAAAATATTCCGACTTGCCATTTTCACAATATAATCATATACTTGCCATTTACACAAACACAGTATAATGAGTTTTTCATATATACAAAATTTTGAAAGAAAAAAATCATTCCGGCTCTTGGCCGGAAAATACAAATGTAAAAGAAATATGATTTTGTCGCGTCAAAAACAAAAATTATGTCTAAAAAAAAACACAGCCCCCTTCAAAGTCAATAGTCAGTACCATATAATTTGCCATTCATATTTTCCAGCAACTATCTTGTGGAATATTAGAAGGTCTCTTTCGTTTCTAATCCAGCCCAAATTTCTCTAAAACATTCCAGTCAATCAACACTGGCTACGTCATTCGTTTTCATCAGACATGTATTTCAATGTGTTCTATGTTTCTGTTTTCATATTGTCGGTAAAACTGGATAAAATAAATTAATTTAACATGTGTATCAAAATCTCGGGGAACAACTTCATAACTTATATGTGGAAAAAAACTAATTTAGTTATTTTTAAGGTCGGCAAAAAAGTCCGATCGAAAATAACTCTAGTAGTTGCTTTAACAATTTGGCCACATGAGGTGCCTCCTGACATGTTTTCAATGGTTATCGTGGAAATATCGACTGGATCTGTTAAGGCATGTAGTTTTCTTTCTTTCAAATCTATTCCTGATACATAAATTATTTATCTCTACGTCTTTTAGATACAATATCGGTTCGCAAATAGCTTGTTTCCTCAACTTTTATAGAAACTTGCCTGAATATCCATGCTGCATCCGGGCTACTGCCATAAAAATAGATAAATAAATAGAGTTGGCCTCGCCCAGGTCAGTGCATAATTAATTAGCTTCCGGTAACGATTGTCAGCTTTTTTAATCGAAAACACAACGTTTCGGAGCGTATTCATCAATAATTCGGTTTTTAATCTTCATTTTATGAAGGTCAGTACGGAAATCGACAATAATTTTGGGTATGAAAAAATTACGCAGCTGGTAGACAATATCCCTTTAACTTGTTCGTGTCAATATTCATACAATCTTATGTTAACATCAAATTGCATGTGTCGACCCTATGTAGATATTAATAATCCACAAGGCATGCAATAGGGTCAGAAAAGTTCCAAAAATTTAAATAATACATTTTTGGAACTTTTCTGATCCTATCGTTGAGGTTAATGCAGTGGTACGTCTAGTCCGAGATTCCCCTGCCGTTCGACGACTTAATTGTTACATCTTGCTGTTGTAGTTGAACGTCAGAGCGCTCTCCATAATGAAAACAGCGGATTTTCCTGCCCATCTCAGCCGTGGCACATTTCCACGTTTTGTGACTATCATATTTTATTTTCTATCCAAAACCCTTATATAAATCGCTTCCCCAATCATTTTTCTATTCATTCATAACCATCTTACCCTCTAAAATTGGTGTTACACTCCATTACAGCACAATTTCCCCAGACCATATGATTTCGTCATTTTAAACACTGACATTTTGAAATATTTGTCACGTGACTTCGAGAGAACTACGATTACCGCAATGTATCATGGGAGATGATTTGCATATATGATCTGACCTTGTCCAAAATAGGGGAAACGTAAGACATGCTCTTTCCGAAGCCCGTGGATAACACTGTTAAATGAATCTTTTCTATCCAACATATTTGGTATTATTTCCTTCTGCTCTGATTTGAGCTGTAGATGGAACTGTTTGTCCTGCAGAATATGCTTTATATCGTCTTGTATGTTTGCTTACGTATGCTAATTTGGCGCACTGCATTTAGTATCTCCCATCATGCAATGCATTGCTGTCATCTTTCAGTTAGTATCGCGAGATCACGTTAAAAAAATGGCAGTGAAATGACCAAATCATCGGATGTAAGGAAAAAACGTGCTGTAATCGAGTGTAACACCACTCTCTGAGGGTAAGATGGCTATGAATGAATAGAAAAATTACTGGTGAAGCGATATATATAAGGTTTTGGATAGAAAATAAAATCTGATAGCCACAAAACGTGGAAATGTGCTACAGTTGAGATACGGAGGAAAATCCGCTGTTTTCATTATGGAGACCGCTCTGCCGTTCAACAACAACAGCAAGATGCAACAAGTCGTCGAACGGCAGAGGAATCTCGGACTATGGTACGTCACTGCCGTCATCCGTGGGGTACTCTATGAAAAATTTGGCAATAAATGTGCGAAAATCTTAAAATTCTGGAGAACTGAGCTATCGTATGCAAAAAACAAAAACAGGGGCGAAAAGATGCCTCTTTTAGGAATGGATACATGCCCTAGTTTGAATGACATAATGGAAATAAGGTGCAATAAATGTACTCGAAGCGAGCAGGGGTACGATTTTTAAACCTGCGGAGTTGCATGCCTTGTAGATTATTAGTATCTATATATGGTCGACACATGCAATTTGATGTTAACATAAGATTGTATATATATTGACACGAACAAGTTAAAATAAGGAAACAGAGATGAAATAATAAAGAAATAAAGAAATTTTATTGAAAATAAATTTGTAAACAGAAAGTTAGAAAAAAATGGGGGGGGGTGGTAATTCCGTGCCACGAGCGCCTGTGGTCATATTATGAGAGATCATACCGCGTGACTAGGTGTGCCTTAATAAACTTTAAATATATCTTATCGGCTCATTTAAGCTGCAGCTCGTCTCTAACATGCATAATAATGATAAAAGAAAGAAATTGATTTTATTTTTCTACACAAGGAAAAAATGTATTTCTAACGAATCAATTGTCAGTTCAAGGTCATAACCCCTCTCAATCATAATCAACTAGATTATACTCTTCTTAATTCAACCTGCCAGATCCACGAAAAAGTCAATCCCATATCATTTGATAAAGTCTATAAAATTAACATGAGGATGTCAGTAGTATTTAATGTCTAACCCCCCGAAACATCCCGCTTCTGTATCATGTGATACCGACTAGCCATTCAGTCAAAATAAACTTATAAATATAACCATATATACAACTTGTATTCTGCCGACAGAACAAAAACCCATGGTAAACAATGTACAAAAATACATACAATATCAACATGAGGCATCTTAATATTTGGTGTACTGTATTTACAATATAGATTAATTTTGATTGTAGGACTTTTGTCCAGTACGTCAATGTTTTTTTACATCTCCATACACTGGAGTGTCTAATTTGTCTGCGTGTTCAATATTATGATTAGACTTGATCCAGGTTTTGTAATAACACCAACGATGGAATTGCATTAGAAAAGCCATTCACTTTTATTGGTAGCGTATCAGTGGTTTAAGTATAAGCGTATTAGCCTTATTGATTCTCCATGTAGCACGCACCATTCAAGAGAAAGAACAAAGACTGGTTGGCCCGGAATCAGGATAATGTGTCCGAGAGGAACGACGTTTATATTCCGCGGACTGTTCATTCGGTGAGCTAACACTAGAAAGATACAGGTCAGTGTATTGATCTAGTACAAAGCTGAAATTATCATAATCATCATCATTTCATTGAATGTAACTTGTTCTCGCCATGGTAGGGCTGAGCAATTGCTATTTAATTTAATTTATTAATGTTGTATCTCCAATACTTTTACCAATTTCCAACTAAAGAAGACCATTTTGCTAAGAATTAATTAATTACTGTAGTATTTATTTTTGATAAGTAAGAAGGATCAATATAAGACTAGTTTGAAGATATCAAAGAGGTCACCAGAGGCCGTAAATTGAAGGCCCGACAATACAATTGCCAAGCAAAAATGGACCAAAGGACAACAATGATAAACGACACACTACTATGATTATATTTCTATATAATGTTATTTTTGTTGATGCTTACAGTACTTTTGACTGAATATCGTGGGCTCAGTTGTTAGTGTATCGTAATAACAATTTTAAAAAGATGCAATGAACATGTAGTTTTAATTTTATTCCGAGCACAATATGGCGTTGTCGTGATCGGATGGTTGTTGATTTACAATTACCTATGCGATCAGTGTCAATCACCACTCAAATTGTGAGTTCGAATCCCGCTCATGGCGAGGTGTACTTGATACAACTTTATGTGATTAAGTTTGTCAGTGACTTGCGGCAGGTCTGTGGTTTCTCCGGGTACTCTGGTTTCTCTACCAATAAAACCGTCAACCACGATAAAACTGAAATATTTTTGAAAGTGGCGTTAAACACCACAACCCCAATCCTAACGATATATCCCTGTATGTAATGATGGTAAAGGTGACGTAGGCACTTTAAGCTACTTCATAAACATTAAAAGATTGCATGAACATATTTATAAATTATAGAAGTACATGTACGCTACTCTTGTTCTTGGATACCTTGAACATATTTTATACGAAAAACTTTTAAATAGCTAGGGACAAGAATTTGCATCGTATGTACGACAAAACTGGAAGCGTTTTCTTGACGATTTTTTATTATATGGAACTCTGACATTCCCGTTGAAATTGTTCATACCGAACTTAATTCTTAAAATGACCATATTCGTTTCACCGTAAACAGAAGCAAAATAGAAATGCCGTTTTTAGACGTTTTAATTCGTATATCAACAAATAACAACATAATAACGGATATTTTCTCGAAAGATACTGACACCCATATGTATCTTAATTTCAGATCCAATCATTCGAAACATATTTAGGTGTCAAACCAGTGATTCAACCAATCAGAGCTAAGAACATATACAAAAGTAGTCCCTTTAAAAAAAAAGTTCCTTTCTCTTTGTTGTATTGTGACAAATACTGAATGGAATGGAATAATTAAAATTGATAGTTGAAGTTAAATATATAAGAATTATTTTGAGTCCAAATTTGATGCATTTAGTTGTATTTGAATACCTCAATGGAGGATTTGATGTATGACCTATAAATATTGAATTTCCCGGGGGTGACCGAGCTATTTTTAGAGTAGGTGTTTTCCATAGCCTGGCATTTCCCTGCAAGGCTTTAAACATCCGCTGATATTTTGACAGAACGTAGAGGAATTATGTACGTTTCAGAAAATATATGGTCTTAGAAAGGTTAAACTTAAGATAAAATAGCCAGGCAGGCTCGAAAAAACACAAATTTAGTAGAAAATGTTAAAGAAATTAATTATAGGTTTCACACCAAACATTCCTTTTAATTTGGCTTCGATAATTATAAAGATCACAAACACAGAGGTGTTGAGAGATACGCGACTACGAGAGCTTAGATTGTATTTGAAAAATCAACAATATCCGGAGGAAATAGTTGAACATGGTATACAGAAAGGGTTGGAAAAAGGACCGATACATACGGAACTGCCGGAACAAGTACATATAACCTCAAATCAAAATAATATAATTCCGTTCATAACTACTTATAATCCAAGGGATTACAATATTTTCCATTTTATGAAACAAATTGAATTTAACTTAAACAGTAGCGAACGTATGAAAAATGTATTACAAAAAAGAAGATTATAAACAGCAAAAGGCAGCCGAAAAATCTGAAACGCTTCTTATCATCATCAAAATTTGATTTTCATGAATCATCACCATCTGTGAAGAAATGTACCGACAAGAGATGTATGACATGTCCAAGTTTAATAGAAGGAACCTCGTTTACATTTAAGAATGGACGGACTTTTACAATTATGCAAGATATACCATGCAAAACTAAGAATCTTGTATACGCAATTATTTGCTCTAATTGTGGAGAATTCTATGTAGGTGAAACCAAAACTGAATTGCGGACTCGAATGACTGTTCATAGACAACAAACAAGGCACCAGGACCTTACTATAGTAAGAGCTAATGAACATTTCCATCGTTGTTCTGGAGGACATTTCAAAATATTCCCGCTGTATAAAGTTAATACAGAGGGTGATTTTATAAGAAGAAGAAAAGAAACTTTGTTAATTAATATTCTTAAACCTACGTTTAATGATAAATGACTTTAAAGATTTTCGTTAATCGTACAATGTCTTTAAAGATCTTATAATAACTTTAAAGATGTTCATTAACTTTAAAAGTAATATAGTTTACGCTCGAAAACGTAGCAGCATAGTCTCCCTTTACATTGTTAACGTCAAACTATTGTTAACGTCATATGTACACTTATAAACATTGTACCTGAAGATCTGTAACAGCAGTGAAAACGTAGCATCATAGTCTCCCTTTATATTGTTAACGTCAAACTATTGTTAACGTCATATGTACACTTATAAGCATTGTACCTGAAGATCTGCAATTTGAAATCTTTAATTTACAGCATATTAAAACAAAAATATAATTTTGTATGGAGATCTGAAGTTTATGATGACAGAAATAATAAACAGGGGGGGGGGGGTAATAAATTAAGAACTTAAAGACTATTTAAAGACAATATTTCCTTAGAAAAATATTTACTAATACTAAATGAGGATGAAAGGAGAGTACTAACAAAGTTCAGAATAAGTGCTCATAATCTAGAAATCGAAAAAGAAAGATATATAGGAGTAAAAACAAAGATATAATTTGTAAATTATGTAACACTGAGGCTGAAGATGAAACCCATTTTCTTCTTCAGTGTCCTGTTTTAGAAAACAAGAGAACCCAAATTATTAATAATATTAAAAATGTGAATAAAAATTTCAATAATCTGCCAAATAAATGAAAACTAATATGGTTAATGTAATCAGAAGATAATTTTATAATTAATAACACTAGTTCACTACTGTCAGAATTGGGTTTTGGGAAATCTTTCTGAGTTAGTCTTAAACTAGATTCTGACCATGGGTCTGAGGCGATGGCCTGAAATTCATGAATAAAACTGAATATGTTTTACCGTCTTTATTCTTTGAAAGCGTACAAAAAAGTGACGCTTTCGCTAAATAACTTTCAAATCTCCAAAATCTGGATTATTTCAGGTCATCCAATCAAAAGACATTTCCAATTAGAAACTTTTGTTACCGCGTAATAATTTATAAAAAAGATGTGAGAAAAAACTACTTTTCCTCGCTCATAGAAGTTTATGTAAACATTCTTAATTAAGTGTTTTAACTCTGATAAGTGTTATTTACAATACAACTTAATTACAGGAAAATAACAATAGAGCTTATCAAAAATACATGTAGGAATCTGTCATGTAGGTTTTTGACAAATTGATTTCTGTTTGATGAATAGATTTCTTTCATCAGGGAATTAAAATTACACAGATATACAATCTTAATGAAATACAAAAATCTTATAATGTAAAATGAATTCAAAATGCTTGACTATAATATTTAAATATGAAAATGTCTAAAAATAGAATAAATATCATTCCTTTTTGTCGAAAACGACTTTTCTCCAAAAATACATTTTTCACCAAACTCATCACCATGACACTACTATGTTCTTTATTTAAAGAAAGATATTTAGTTCTCAAAAGAAATTAAGATACTATATATACTGAAGATGGTTCTCCCATACTAATAAATGAATAGTAATATTACACTTATACATGGTGTGCGAGTAAATGTATGGACATTATGTAAGATTACCATGCAGGGTCAGATTTTATTATTTTATTTTATTGTTGGATTTATTCATTTGTTATGTTGTCCTTCTTTCTTTGTTGTAAAACCAATATTGGACGTCATGATTGACAATAATTATATATATATAATTTTAATTTTATTGACAATTAGTGAAATGAAGTTAATATTACAATATTGACAGATTTATCACATTTTCTGCACCGATAACATCGTGAAATTTGTATTAAAATTTTTTATTGTAGCGATATTCAAATTTATGTAAAAAAAGACATAAAAACTTAAGTTCGACCATGCAACGTAGCGTAACTATGTTATTTTTCAAACCTTCATTGTAAGGTGAATAATATTTTTAAATACACAAGAAGGTATGCAATATGATAGCGGATCTCTATTATGATATATTTTTCAATTGCATGCAAACTATTTGAAAGCTATTGTACGTAGGTCTTCAGTTTCCATCGTCTTTAACTACAAACGTATCATATTAACTATACAAGTCATTTAAAAAATGGCAGTTAAAATATATACATTGCTATGTAGTATTAAAATGTCCTCGATCTGAAACGTTTTAAAATAGAAAAGGTGGGACTTCTCTTGTATTATTAAAATATATATGCTTTTCTGTTCTGAATATTAGAATAATTAGAAGAAAAATACACAAAAAGCAAAAAATACCACACGGTCGGAACAACACATAACCTGCATAGGACTAGTTTGAAGAGAACAATATACAGCAAATTATTGTACCATGAAAATGAATGTGAATAGCGTTAGGGTTATGGTGTTTAACGTCACGTCCATCAATATTTCAGATTTATCGGTAATGTGTTACAGTTTCCTTTGATCTTTACTATCCGATAAATTTAGTAACACCGTTCAGTTGACCACCAACTCGTGATACAAGAAATTATCAGCTGTTGGTCATTTGTCATGCGCGGTCTAACGTGACGTTACTAAACCTTTCATTCAAAACAAAAAAATCACAAAGCTGTGTTAAAATTGTGAAATTACCGATAAAAAAATTATTAGTATTTTTTTCCGCTCGATAAGGATTATCAGGTCCATATCAGATTCGCTCTTCGAGCTCATCTGATATGGACCTGATAATCCTTGTCTTGCGAAAAAAAAAAATACTAGTAATTAATATATATCATGGAGGTCAGTTTTATTGGTGGAGGAAACCGGAGTAAACTACCGATCTGTCTTAAGTTTCTGACAAATGTATCACCTTATGTTGTATCGAGTACTTTTAGCCATGTTCGAAATTTAAACTCACAAATTTAGTGGTGATAGGTACTGATTATACAGGTAGCTGTAAATCATCGACAATGCCCATTTCAATTGTCTAAATCTACAATCAACAAATAAATTAATAACACAATGGGTCATTACAATAGAACATTCATGTACTTATTGTGTCTGCAAGAAAGTTAAAATGTTCTGCAATATGTATTAAATTAAATATCGTATTGCCGACGACACCTCATCTTTTTACAACAGAGTGACATTATGTTTTATTATATTGTGTACTTTAAATCAACAAAAAGGAATATCTGTGTTCTGATTTCATACTACGCATGTGTGTCAAGGTTGACACAGGGGTGGATCCAGGGGGAGGGGCGCCCCTGCCCCCTCCCCCCTAAAATTGGAAAAAATATGATTTTTTTGCGTAAAATCGTGATTTTTCACACGAAATACCGCCAAAATTCTTTTAACTGCCCCCCTTAGTCCTGGATCCGCCCCTGTGACAGTCACGTTAAAAATAGCATTGTGTGGGCATTAGCAGGCATAACAGGAAGAGAGTATAAAGTGTTGTCGGCCATATTATAACAGATCATATACCGCGTGACTAGGTGTGCCTTATAAAGCTTTGAATAGGACTATTGGCTCATTTTACGCTGCAGATCGTCTCCAACATAAATAGTAATAAGATACTACAATGGCAACGCAAGAGGAAATAAATAAGGTAAGCTAATTTATAAAGTTTAAATTTTCACTGTACAATGCATGTTCTCGTTGAATTTTTTTAAATGAAAATGGTAGAATTCATCAGTGATACATTCAGGATTTTGAGCTATGGAATCATACATTTTGTATACCCTTTTTTATATGTTTTCTTTTATTCTATGAATTGTACTTTTAAGTTGGAAAATCTCCACATGATGATATCTTCAGAAATTTACAGATTGTTGGAATATTTGTTTACAATAAACCATAAAGAAGGAAAACTCACAAAATTTATAATTATTAAGGGTTAGAATTTGTGTATTTACGCCCCTTTCAGTCATATTTCAGTCAAATGGTAGAGTTCGGAACATTCAACCCTATATATTAAAATAATTGGTGTACCAACGGTGTGAGTTCAAGTGGGCGAGTAATTAATTTTTAACGCCAAATGTTTCTTCACTCGACTCTGCCAACAGTACTGTATCGTCGGCATAAAGAACAGTGAATAATTTCACATCAATTTGTAATTCGTTTTCGAAGTTTTTGAAAATGCTTTTAATGCCTTGTCCATTTTTGATTGTTTAAAAAGTATCTCAATTATTTAGATATAGTGCGCACAAAAAAGGAAATAGATAAATTTTTACCTTGTTTAACACCGTTTAAATATGGGAAGAAATTCGAAACATAATCTTTATAAACAATTCTAGATTGTATATTATTATACAAGTTTAAAATTACATGGAACATCTTACCCTTATTATTACACATAAATAACTTGTACCACAAGTCATCACGCCACACAGTATCGAAAACCTTTCCGACGTCTATAAATGCACAGAAAAGTTTCTTTTTCTTCAGTTTTAGTAGCTCAAAACGGTCATATATATAACAAAAATGTTGTCTAGCATTGTATATTTTTCCCTAAACCCTGTTGGGTTTTCATTTAAGAGGAGAAATTCGTCAGAAAAAGTTTTCAATCTATTATTCATAACTGATCTAAATAATTTACCAAAAACAACTCAAAATAGTAATAGGTCGAAAGTTTTTGGAATCAGTTTTTGTTCCTCTGTTTTTATAAAATAGTACAATGTTGCCTGCGAGCCAAGTATCGGGAATTATACCAGAGTTAAAAATAAGATTAAACAGATCAACGTATAATGATAAAAACATATCTGAAGTTGGATTTATGAATTTATTTCTTACCATATCGTCCCCAGACGCCTTATTATTTTTTATTTCTTTATACATGTTAAAATTTATTAAATTTTCTGGTAAGCTTTCAGAAAACATTCTTAGCTCAACATCATCACGATCAAGAGCGGAATTTAGATTTTTAAGCAATTCGTACAATTTATCAATATAATAAGGATAATAACCACATAACTTATAACAAAATTACCGAACACCGAACAATCTTCCAAAGCTGGGAAAGGCAAAACTCACAAATCAAAAAACAGACAAAATCAGTCAACAACCGGAAAACTGGGAGCTTAGACTTTGAAGATAAATTGTAACAAGCAATGTTGAATAAACTATATCTTGTTGTTATTTCTATCTCATAGTTAGTGGCGGATCCAGAGGGGGGCGAGGGGACGTTCGCCCCCTATAAAAAAAAATAAAAAGGAGAGCGAGAGAGAGGGAGAGGCAGTCTTCAGTCCCTCTATTAAGCATATCATTCGCCTGTTAAATGTAATAAATCATTATATATTTTACCCGTTGTATTGCCCTTTTAGTTTATCTAATTACTTTTGAACTTTTGAAGCAGTCGACGATTAATAAGAACATCATCTTGAAGTCATTTTTGACAGACGTTCATAAATTATGATATTATGATTTAAACGCGGATTCATTAAATTCCTTTCCGATAAAATTCACTTCTTATTGTTTTCTACTAATTTCTAATGGCAAGTCATGGTATCATCAACAAAGTATAGAAAGCTACAATAAGGTCGCTTAGGGACCGACTATTTAATTTGCAAAGGGGGAGCTATGGTTTCTTTTATTCGTTCAGATTATTTTTTTTTTTCAGAATATTTTTTTTTAGAAAAAGAAACATATTCCCCTCCCCCCCCCTCCACGGAAGTTAAATGGTCCGTCCCTTAGATAGATTTTTATCTAAGAAAAGAATAAGGTATTTATTTTACTACACATATCAATTTGTATTATAAAAATTAACCCCTGATAACCAAGCTTAGATCGATTTTATAATATGACATAATATTGCAAAGAGTCGATGTGGGATCAGATTCAATTATTCAGTTTTGCTAAATTTATTATTGTGACATCCAATTTGTTTATAACGCATAAAAATCATCTGATTATTTTTGGTATCATAGATCACAATCAGTTAAATTCAATTTTAGTATAACGATGAGACAAATAATTGGTGATTTGATTTTGATTTTTGGTGTTTAATGCCACTTTCAACAATATTTCAGCTA
>MJUT01036299.1:29488-52743 GCA_002080005.1 Gigantidas platifrons | reverse complement strand
TAAAATAATATGAAAAACCTCCCTGAGCATATTTTATTCATATAGGAAATATCTATAAACAGATCAATTACAATTGTACAACAGGATTCAGAAATAAACAAATGTTTTCTTGCTTTTTTTAAACTCGGTTCTCTATCTTATTGTGCTTGTAATAGTTTATTGGTATGATAATCAACTCGTTTTGAAATAATAAAGTACCTATCTAATATATATTTTCAGTATCCCTTTTACGTTAATATGACTCATTCACGTAATTAAGTGGTTTGATGTAGAAAGAATGGGACCCACATGTTCACTAACTTGGCGTGCCTATAACGAATATGGTGTTCAAGTACTACAACTATCTCCATCAATTATATATATGTTAGAGTAGAAATTGGAATCCAGTAGGATCCGGAATCCTACTAGTACAAATTGGAATTATAATTTCTACTGGTAGAAATTGGAATTCTGATTTGTACTGGATTTAAACCAGCATAAATCAGAATTCCAATATCTACCAGGACAAATCAGGATATCCAGATTTGTACTAGAAGGATACTGTATCCTACTAAGCTTTCAGTAGGATTCAGAATATTACTGAATTTAAAGCTTAGTACGATTCTGGATATTACTGAATTGAAAAACATAAAAATATGTAAAAATTGTGAAATATAAAATAAGTCTTGTGCGATAATTTAATTAGAAATAGTCAGAAAAATATATTTTATTACAATATTTGGTCAAAGTTTGTTTATGGCATTTGCTTGAGCAATGTATCTTAGATTTGCAGCATGAACATCGCATTGTATTACATTTCCCAGCACATTTACATGTGGATACCAGATTAGCAGTTTCATTTACTGTTCGGTTTTTCTGGCAAGCCTGAATGTGAGAAATTTCCAATAGTAAATTAGGGTCAATATAATTTAATCCTGGGAAGCAAACTGTTCTTAAGTCAACTAGGTCTTCATCTGAATAATAGGTTTTCAGTATTCCATCTTTCGAAAATATTTGTAAACAGATTTGGAATCGGTTACTTTTTTCACTCAAGAACTTTGCATGGCAATATGTTTGAGTCAGTGTTAGTTCTGTCTACTTAATGAATTCTTATACCGACAGTGTCACCAATAGAATATGTTTTTTCTGATAAATGATGGTTCTGATTCATGTCGAACACGTCTCCGTTTAGCTTCTCGCATATAATTCGTAGTAGCAGTGTCACGGATAGAGTTGTGTCTAGATTTTGGCAAGTCTACTATTTTCATTGGATCTTGTAATTCCCATGCAACAAATTGATCACTGTTTAGAAATTCATCAAAATTGTTGCCAATAGTTGGTTTAATGTTCAAATCCGTTAACATAGTTGTGACCAATAATACACAATTCCTATCTGAATTAATATCATAGCCATGTACCGAGGTCATGTCCGTCATATGAAATGTTTTGGCTATGGGTAGTCTATCCTGAACTAATACATATTCCTGCTTTACAGTCTTTCCTATCGGATCTGCAAAAAAATAAAAATAAAAAAAAATAAATAAATAAATAAAAACAGATATAATTCTCATTGTCAACTAATCCCAGAAGACTTTTTATAAAATTACTTCGCCTGTTATTTTGTGATTTGTTGTTAATCCCGCATCCGTGGTCTCAAATTAACACTTATGTAGCGTTGATCGACATCTAGCAGAGATCAATAAAAGCGTTGTTCCTTTGCCATTATACTATGTTTAACCCTGTATTGTTTGAGACTTTGTCTCATGTACATGTACCTCATATCCTTCCATTTTATTCTTACAAACATAGCTGTCATTTTATCATAGATGTTTATAATATTTTATGTTGCAGTGGATTCTTGTCTCACGAACATTTATTCCATATCTCTTTGTTTTTCATTTGAAAAGTTGTAAATGCCAATAAATTGTTAAATGTATAAGACAAGTTGATCATGTGTTTAAAATATAAAGGATTATAAAACTGTTTACATACCAGTTAAGCTTTCAGCTTGGTCAGACTTTTCTGTTATTTTTCGCCATCGTCCTCAACCACTGACTCTACATAAGGCACATCGCCATTGTCATTAGTACTAGTATGCTCCTGGGAAGGATCTTCTACACTGTGTTCTTCTTGACTCACTAAAATTATAATATATCGGATATGAAGTAAAGACTAAATAAAAGTCGCTCAGTTGTAACATGAAGGTCAAGGTGGACAACACTTTCAGAAATCAACTTGCAACATATAGACGGACAAAAAAGTTCATAATATGTTATCACAATATTTGTGCATAAAATATAGATTACTTTGGCCTCTATATGATTATGTGTCAATTGTTGTTTATATTCGTTCGGTCAGTGACAAAGGCATAGGGAGAGGGTTGGGATCTCACAAAACACGTGTAACCCCGCCACACTTGTGTGTGCCTGTCAGGAGCCTTTGACATTGGCTGTCTTTGTTGAATAGGTGTTCATCATTTCTGTGTTATCATAAAGTGTTCACGTCAATTTGTAGTGTTGGGGAAATGCTTACACATTTCATTTGTTTAGGGATGCGGGGGGGGGGTCTCCAAGAGCTCGCCGTGCCGTATAGGTTTCTGTTCATTATTGAAGGCTGTGCGGTGACCTCTTTTTGTATTAATTTTGCAATATACTTGTTGTAGGGTGTTGTCTTATCGCCGTTTACTCCTGATATCGTTTCATATCTACCTATATACATATAAATGTATAAAGTTGCTAAGTAGTTATTTTACTCACCCTCAGTAACAGCTTCCGTGACACCAGAATTAACGTTCTCATCAAGTGTATGCAGTATTTCAATGGGTAAATCTTCTTCGTTCACCATCCCTTGAGCTGCAAGTTGTTCAAACATGGCGATTGATGATCTGGGGTGTTGCCCAAAGACTATCTCGTAGGGAGTTGTCTTGGTAGTAGATGAGACTGTGGTATTCATACCATACACAACTAAGGGGAAACCAGAAATCCATCCTTTCTGGTTTTCCTGAATCCATTTACCAAGCTTAATTGCAATGTCACAATTTGCCCTCTCAATATAACGTTGTGACTGAGGATGTCTAGGACGTCCATGAATAATAAGAAGATCAGTCCAGTTGCGCTTCAATTCTGTTATCACCGTGGCCACAAATTCAAGGCCGTTATCGGATTGCAGTATATTTGGTGGTCCAAATTGGGAAAAGATTGTCATCAGTCTCTCAGCAACATCAGCTGCAGTTTTATTAACCAAAGGATATGCCCAAGAAAACTTACTCTAATGATCTCTAGCATTAGTGGAGCTTCTTAACATCGAAATTTGGCAAAATGGTGCACTTAATGATACAAGCACAAAACTTTGCACATATGTTATTTAGTCCATATAGAAACATGTTCAATGCCTAGCCACCTGGAAGTCGGCCATTTTTCAAGATGGCGGCCAAATTACAATCAGACTGTCTCTGGCAGGCGAACTTCGCAATCCTCATTTTATGTACATGTGCATATTGCATATGAACTAATGCAAATTATATCTTTGCTGCATTATATATGTTATTCAGCTACATTTGTTTCACTATGATTACTATTCGACTAAAACAGCCTTTATAACAGAAAACAAACATGAACAGAAGCAATTTATTCTGAACTACTCAGGGCACACTGGTATAATCCACTGCCGATTATCTCGGCATATAGTTCAGTGTCAGCTTTTGTATTCCAAAATACTTTATGACTGTCCCTTTTAATTCCATAAAGTCGTACCTGCATTGACAGGATGTGCCAACGCGCGTGATAGCCGAGTCAAGAAGATGGGGGAGGGGGGCTTGTTTCTCCGGATAGTGTACATATATCACGGGAGTAATAGGCGGTAAAAGAACAATCCCTCAGCCTGATATACTAGTATGTTTGCTTTGAGTCTTATTATTTGTGGTAGAGTTTTGTATTGAAATCTAATTTTTCATAGCAATTGTGTTGTGTTGATTTTTGAGTTGTATTAATTTTTTGTTTCCAAATGGCGAAAATAATTATTCCTTCAAAAACGTGTAAAATCGCAAGTTCCCTCAACAATCATACAATAATCCTCCACATTTTTCAGGGAAAGTATGGACCGTCCAGATAGCTCAACAAGTACTCATGTTTCAATGTTTTTGTGTGATAGACATTCTCCTATGTCTGATTTTACATTGTATATAAGACATTTATTACATGTTAATATAAGTTTATTTGCTTTTGGGTAGGATGTTAAATGTCAACAAAGGATCAAAGGACTAACAACGATCTACTAAAACATTACACAGAAAACTAAAGATTAAGCAACGTGATCCCCACTAAAAACCGGAGTTGAACTCAGGAAGTGTAAGTATATCCTGTTGCACGTGTGACATTCGTCCTGTTGGCTTTGTTACACACTCGGTGGTAAAGCATGAATGAGGACAGGACCGAATTGTAATAGCTAAAAATGGAACATATCCATTGGTTTTTCATAAAACAGATACTCCATAGCGGTTATCCATGTCATGGCGGTGACCGTAAAACGTTCGAAGTGATCTAGTAATTTCCTTGTTAGCAGAAAACCCCCATCAAAGAAATTATAACAGGCACCACAAGCTCTGGAATATCGGATCGAGCGAGTGATATGTACATACTCCGTATGTAGTTGTTGCTAGAAAGTTGACATAGTATGATACATGTTGCATGTGTATGAAAATTTCACAATTGGAATAATAGCTGTGTGAAATTGAAACTGTTAACAATATTTTATGAAGAAAACAAAGCATATATATTGGTATTTAAAGATATACATACACTGTAATGTAGATGCTTTGTTAAGTACTTAATAATAATTTAAAATTAATAGCATTATTATCATATTATCATAATATTGCTTGACAAAACAACAATATGCAGTTAACAATCTAAAAATGAAAATCAGGAAAATACGACACCATTGGAAAAGTCCTAAGATCTAATAGCAATATTATGATATCCTAACGATTGACGTAGCTACATGCGTAGGAGTGGATCGGACAGTTGGATGACTGGAAAGTGTGGGAAATATTGTAAGTGGACTGTGAAGAAGGAGGAAGGCAATTCTTCGGGAGAGGATGCGAAAGCCTGCAAAATTGTCAAGCAATACTGATAATAAAAACATTATTTGGATCCGGAAACAAGCTTTAAAACCTTGCTAAATGATAATTGATAATAGTTGGCGTATATGCTAATTATTCATCAAATTCTAAATGTTATTAAAACAGTGGGGAGGCAAAACGTTTGAATGTAGGGAAGGGGAGGGGACATGTGTCCCGGCCCGGATCCTATGTACCTGGTAGATATACGGTACAAACCATCATCAGACATATTGAAGTGCTGGAAATCCTGTGATGGTCGAACAGTTTATGACAACTGCCAACTGGGCTGCTCTTCTGACCGACCCGTTCCTTTGTTCATATGAGGCTCCCTGCCTAAAGTGCTTCTCAACCAAAAACGTAAATAATATAACCCTATCCTTTAATTTCATTTCCCGCTATATAAAAAATGTATCTTTACTAAATAATACTAAGTTTTGTGATGTTGTTGATCACATCTAGATTCCATTGAGCTTGAGATACAGGACAGTGCATACACAGCGAGGTCTCTTGCAACTGATTTTATACAATCTATTAGACAAATATTCAAAAAATAATTTTCTTGAATTTACTTTTATGATATGAAGATCATAAAGTATTAAGCTATGATAACACACAGGTTCATGTGATATAACCACGTTGTCCTAAAATCTTAGATATCTACTATATCAGTTTGTTAAGTAATCGACATATATATATCCTATATGGTAAAAAATGGTTTCGATGGGTGAGAACTGAAGAAGTAACCAAAGGTCGTAAATCAGAGGACAAACAATACAATAGTCTAAGAAAATGACAAAACGGCACACAACGATTTACAAAAAATAAACATAAAACTTGTTTGAACCCAAACATTGCACGAGTAACCAGGTGATACCATAGTTTGAATGAATGTGTAGTTAGAATTGGTCACCAGGAAAATATAAATTGGAACGAGTCAGGACCGGGTTATGATTTTGTTGGACCCTTGACTACAAACACAATGAGGCCCCAGTTATTATTAACCAAGGCACACATTTCAGACTCTTGAAATCAATTTATTCCAAATGGAAGAAAGTTTCGATTGAATGAGCGATTTCTTGTACAGGTCCTAATCAAGTGTGTAGTCATGTGATTGTAATCAGGAGTACCAGTGTCAATGAATTGAAATAATGGGCAAGACAAACATTTTATTATAATTATTAAACATTTATTAATTCATCTTTAAAGGGATAATTCAGCACGCTTTCATTCTTCATTTACAATTGCAGTAACTTTGTGGAGACCCTTGGATGTATCTTAGCAAGCCCATGCCTTAAACGGTCACTGTAACGAGTGTTCTAAAAGTATTCCATTATAATTAAAACAGATTCAAATTAGGAACTACTTTTAATATTAACATTATAGTTACATTTTCCTGCTTACAAGATTCATAGATCGTCTTATATTGTGTTGTTAGTAAATGCAAATAATAACATAATTGTAGTTCATAGAAATTGTATCTAACCCCTGTGTGTCCCCATTCAACCTGGTATGACTTTTTATTGACAAGACCGGGCTCTAACCCACGATCTATGGCACTCGAGACGAACACGATAATTATTACACCACCGATGTGATTAGTACATTTGAATATTAATTGTATTACTGATGTGGTCTTTATCCATATGAAATGATATATTGAAGATCAATAAGCGAAAACGAAATAAAAAGGTCTCATTGATGTTCACCTCCGTCTGTGTTGTATACAGTCCAGTACATGGTTTGAAGATGCCACCTCGCTTAACATAATACATGTTATAACCCGTTATCTCCTGAAAAGGACTCGACGCTAACCAGACATCTTCCAAAATATTACTACTTGAAGTGGAAGCCTTAATTTATAATGATGTGGTAAATATGAGGTAATATCTAATTAATTAATTTCGTATCCAATTTATTACATAAATAACACATGTTAAATAAATATAACATTTCTACCACTTTATGGAAAATTAAGTCTCGATCTTTAAGAAAACTTTTAGAAATGCTCTAGATAAACATTCAGACGTTTTGTAGCTAGTAACATGCAAACTGGTTATAGTGGAAAAGTAAGTATATCTATGTCTCGATGCTGGCTAGCCAGTGAAAACGCTTCAAAATAGGAAATCTTAAAAAAATGCAATTTAAAAAGAGTTTGACGATACCAAACGGGAAATCAGAATCAGAAAATCTAGGGTGTGTATGGTGTTTAACTCCACTTTCAACACTATTTCTGTTAAAACGTGGCGCTCAGTTTTATTTAAGAAGTAAACCACCGACTTGCCGCAAGTCACTGACAAACTTTAATACATAATGTTGTAACTCTACAAAGAACAACGTATAAATGTAAGCACTGTATAGCTGGTGTCTTTCTTAAAAAAATCGCAACTCAAATGGATCTCGCATCAGTTCGGCATTGATCGATTAATTGATTTTTTGGTGTTTTAACACCACATTCAGCGATATTTTAGCTATATCATGGCGACCAGTGTTAGTGGTGGAGGAAGCCGCAGTACCCGGAGAGAACCGCCGACCCTGGGCAAGCAACTGCAAAGCTTTAACACTAGCAGCTACGAGTCGAGTGCACCTTTTTGTAATTTGCAAAGCTGGACGCGAACCCACGCCATATTGGTGATAGGCTTGTATGAGCTGTTAGATCCAACAACCTTACTCATTGAGCCACCCGGGTTCATCAGTTCGACAACGTGCTTGTCAAGTCAATATTAATTGCTATATCCTATAAATGTGTTTATGATTATAAATATTTCAATATATTCATTAAAAATTGGAACATAACCATTGGTTATTCATAAAACAGATACTCCATATCGGTTATTCATATCATGGTGGTTACATGTACCGTATATCCGGAATAATATTTCTGCTATATATATCTACATTGTACATATGAAGAGCAATTCATTGGCGAACCACATTTATCAAAGTTAAACGTTAAGTCATCTTTACAGTTGTTTGTAAAGAATATTCTCTTTAAAGGAGATGTTGCTTACTGAATTACATATATGTATCCATGACGAACAGGTAAACAGAGAATGTAGTGTCAGATGAATAGACTAAGTGTATGAATGAAATCCGTACACAATGGAGCATAACATAAACTAAGGGATTGTAGAATATAAAATTGTTTTGAGGTTGTTATGAAACCTTGTATGTAAGTTAATTATCATAATTAAAACATATTTCTTTATTCTAAAGTTTGTGTTCATATAATAAACAAAAAACACGAGCTCGTAATCTCTTTTTCTATCTCTTCCTTCAACCTTTTAAAATATGTGTATAATGTTTCAGTCAATGTTAAAATACAACAAATAGTTATCGTTATAATCACCTACGTGTCATTGTAAACTTATGTACCATGTCCTTGTAAACAGTATAGAATGTCATAACATAAGACGTTTATAAACAGTGATTACTGCAAATAAAGCATATTATTGATATTTATTTGTGACCGAATGTACACAGGAGCTGTCCGTTAATAGAGGTGACATAACTATCGGCTCATATGATAATTTGTGTTGATGTTAAATTTTAAAGTACAATTTGTTTCATGTCCTGGTTTTAAGACATAGGTCTACAACTAAGCATGCAAAATCATATATGCCTAGTTAGATAATATATAAGGGACAAATCCCTATTAGAATAATTTAATATTACTATCAAGTCATAATCTTGCGTGATAAATCAACACAAATAAAATATGCAATTAACATTAACAAGATTGCTATGCCATAGCCATTGTCCCCTGCCTATTTACATTTAAATAGCTCGCCATTTTCAAATCGTTTTTGTCACTATCACATTCCTCATGTGGGAAAAACCCTACATATAATTTTCGTTGAAATTGGAGCATTTCGAAATTTTACCCATATTGGCGGACATCTTAAAAATGGCTGCCATAGTGACCGTCATTTTGAAATCGAATTGGTCACGATCACATTCCTCTAAAAACCCTAAATATCAATTTTCTTTGTAATTGGAACAATGGAGCACTTCCAAATTTGCTATGTGATTTGGCGACCACATTGAAAATAGCTGGCAAAATGGCCACCATAATGGCGGCAATGACCGCCATTTTTAAATCGCATTTGACACTATCACATTCCTCAGGACGAAAATCTTCTAAATATAAATTTTCGTTTAAATTGTAGCACTTTGAAATTTTGATGTGTTTTGGCAGACATCTTAAAAATGGTCGCCATTCTCACAATTTATTTCGAATTTTGCCCAATTTCGAACTTAAGCTAGAGATTCCTAATATAATGCTTATGTGCACGCTTGAAATACATTGGTCAACAAATAAAAATATGAGAGTGCTTACAACATATCTCGGACGAACGGACTAACGGACGGACCAACGGATCGGGGGACAATAAATGAAAATCAGGAAAACATCACACCATCGGAAGAGTCATAAAATCAAACAGTAATATCATACCCAGCCAATGTATGAAAGAACACATGACACGATATCATAACCTACACAGCTTTAAAACCTTGTTGTTTGATAATTGATAATAGTTGGCTTCTATGATAATAATTCATCAATTTCCCAATTTTAGCCAAAAAAGTTGGGAAATCAAATATAGTTCCCTCACCTTTGTCTGTTCAGTTGGGGAAAAGGGGACATCTTCCAGAAATAATTGAGTGCTGGAAATCCTGTGATGATCGATCAATTTATGATGACGTCCACACAAACTATGTGATGAATGACTATTGGTACAAACTGTGCACCTCTTCTGACCGAATTATTCATTTATTCGTATGATGTTCATAGCCTACAGTCTATCACGGTCATTTACCATTGATTTCATTTTCAGCTTTATAGATGATGTATCTTTACTAAATAACTCTTAGTTTGATAATGTTGTTAATCCAAAAAAAGGCACACAACGATTTGCACAATATACACATAAAACTTGTGTGAACCCACACATTGCACGAGTGACTAGGTGAGACCTTAATTTGAATGAATATGTAGTTAAAACTGGTCCCAGGTAAAATACCAATTGGAACGAATCAGTACCGGTTAATGATTATGTTGGCTATAAATACAGTGAGGTCCCAGTCTGTTATAATCATCAAAGGCACGAATTTCAGATGCTTTAATAAGATTATCAGGTTATTCAAATAGAAAGGAAGTGTTTTTTTTTTGTACAGGTCCTAAGCCAATATGAAGTGGTGTTAATTGAGCCATCTTTAAGGGGATAATTCAGTATTCTTTATTTCCCGATGTAGTAACTTAATTGATGTAGGCCCCTGGATGTAGTTCACCGAGCCCTGGTGTTAATCCGGCTCTGGAACGAGTGTTCTATCATAAAGTCTATCATTATATATAAAAGAGCATCAATATACTACTCTTAATATTAACACTATAGGTACATTTTCCTGCTTACAACATATGTCTGATTGCCCTTTTTGTATCTTGAAACTCTTCTTGTTCTGTCTTGTTATCAAATGCAAATTATAACATAATTGCAGTTTATAGAAATTATATATTACCCCTGTGTGTCCATTCAACCTGTGGATACCCCTTGTCTTATGCAGCTTTTATTTAGATTTTTGAGATGCGGAGAATTAAAAATTTTAAATCAGTTAGACCTTTAATATAATGTATGTTTAAATGATCTTTAACTAACTGATTGATATGTTTTTAGACAAGGTATACATATTCTACTCAATTGCAATAAGCATGCACACGGCTCGATGTGTATTAAATTATGTGGTTCCTTAGTTCCTCAATCGTTGTTACATGCATGCACGTCTTGTAGGGTATTCGATGTTGTGACGCGTTAGCATAGAATGAATACACATACATGCGCTTCGCAAGAAATTAATTGTGTTGTTTAATAGCATCAAATGTTAAACACACGCATGCGCCTCGTATGTTATATATTATGTGGATAATTAACATCTAATGTTAAAATCACGTATGCGCCACTTATGATATTTAATTATATCGTGTATTACTAATGATAAAGAATATTTAATTGATTGTCTACATTTGAATTGGTGTCACTTTATATCATCTACTTTTGGATTGGTGTCAGTTTACATCATCTACTTTTGGATTAGTGTCAGTTTATATCATCTACTTTTGGATTGGTGTCAGTTTATATCATCTATTTTTTTGGATTGGTGTCAGTTTATATGATCTACTTTTAGATTGGTGTCAGTTAATATCATCTACTTTTGGATTGGTGTCAGTTTATATCATCTACTTTTGGATTGGTGTCAGTTTATATCATCTACTTTTGGATTGGTGCTCGTTTATATCATCTATGTTTGGAGTGGTGTCAGTCTATATCATCTATGTTTGGATTGGTGCCAGTCTATATCATCTATGTTTGGATTGGTGTCAGTATATATCATCTATGTTTGGATTTGTGTCAGTGTATATCATCTATTTTTTTTATTGGTTTCAGTCTATATCATTCACTTTTGGAATGGTGTAAATTTATTTCATCTACATTGGATTGGTGTCAATTTATATCATCTACGGTTGGATTTGTGTCAGTCTGTAATCTATGTTTGGATTGTTTCAGTCTATATCATCTATTTTGGGGTGATGCCAGTCTATTTCTTCCACGTTTGGATTAGTGTCAGTTTATATTGCCTAAGTATACACTTGTGTCAGTTTATACAATCTACGTTTGGAGGAGTGTCAGTTTGCATCGTCTACTTTTGGATTGATGTCAGTTTATATCATCTACGACTGAATTTGGATCAGTTTATATCGTCTACGCTTAGATTGTTGTCAGTTTATATAGTGTCAGTTTGTATCGTCTACATTGGGAGTGGTGTCAGTCAATATCATCTATGTTTTTATTGGTGTCAGTCTATATCATCTACGTTTTGGGGTGATATCAGTCTATATCATCTATGTTTGGATTTCATTGTTCACTTCAACTACACAAAGTAAAGTCTAACGAAATACCATTTCCTTATTGATTGTTGTCTGTAGTATTTGAAACCAGTAATTCAAGAATCCATGCATAACTGAATTTTCAAAAAATCACGAAAATTAGAGTCAACTAATAAATATACTTTACCTTTTTAGGTAAATGTTTCCTTCCTCTATCACTGACAAGACTTTTACTGGACTTATATATGAGTAGCACGTCGGGTGTCTTATAGGAAGCAGGAACTGCTTATCCTTTTCGATCACCCTAATCCATCCTCGGTGTTTTGGTTGGGTCCGTGTTGCTTATCTTTTTCTTTATTTTGTGTTGTCCTATTATGTGATTCTACGTCCTGAGTTCCATGCTATGATGTTCGTTATGATTTTTGCTTTAAAACGATGTTCTATTCGTCTTTACCTCATGTTGTTTGCAGGAGGGCGCATGTTTTATTTACATTATTTGTGTTTGTTTTCGTATGGTGGTGTCCAACACATATTGCATTGTGCTTTTGTTTTGTATTACTTCGTCTTGTCTATGTTGCAAGTTTCTCTGGATTGCCCTTTCTTGAAAGCCCCTTCGGTATTCTCTAAATTTTATTCAACGTAGAATACAGGCTATTACATAAAATGTGTAATAATAAGTTCATGTAATACACACAACATAGCACAAATCTGCGTTAAGAAAAGATTGATGATACCAAAGGAATAATCATTATCCGTAAGTCGAAGAACAGACAATACAATGGCCAAAAAAGGTCAAAAGTACAAACAATGATTAATAAAACATTACACAGAAAACTAAAGATCAAGTAACACGAACCCACTAGAACACGGAGGTAACCTCACGTGATCCTAAAGAGTAAGCAGTACCTGCTCCGCATGTGGTACCCGTGGTTTTATTCTTGTTACACACCCGTTGATCAATCATGAAAGAGGAAAAGATCGGATTGTAATCACGATAAACGGAACATATCCGTGTTCATTCGTGACACAGATATTCCGTAATGGTTAACAAGTCATGGTGGCGACCGTAAAACTATCAAAGTGATGACTTCAAGTTAACCACTATTAACCATTGGTTCAGTTGATTTGGTGCTAGCAGTAAACCTCTATCAAAGAAAGCATGATTTGAGGCACACACACTGTACTATCACATCAACATACAGATATATATTCCAGGAACTGCTGAAATGTTGCTACAAATAAATGGAAAGTTCACATTGGGAAATTGCAATGATCTCTTTGATCGTATGTTTTCGTTCTTAGTCCACTATCTCTGTCAATTTGGATGAGTATGCCAACGTACAAAGCAGACCTAGCTGCATCTGTGGTTAATATTCTTGATTATGAAAAGTATACCATTTTCACTTGTTTTAAATAGAATGAAAAATGCTAGTCATATTATCATGATTTGACATGTACTGGTATTAGTTTTGGATGGTTCAGACATTAAAATTGCATTATGTTGTCTTTGAAATCATGGGTCCCAAGTGGAGCCGGGAATAAACAATATTTTTAAGATTCATTTTAAGGGAAATAAATCTTGAGAAGACTATTTTGAATTTTTTGGAAAATCATTAACAAAACTTACTCATACATCCAGGTGTAAATCCTGTTTCTGAACGTGTGTCATTTGGACATGGAAGTTGATTTCCTGCAATTAATAAAACAAACTAATTTTTTAATCTAAAATTCAATAGGAGTGTAAAATACGAATATTGAAACAGACATACATCTTTATTTTCTTAACTGAATTGTTCAATGAAGTTTATATTACTATTCGTCTGTTGTGCATTTTTTCACTTGCCTCGTGGACGTGATGGTATATTAGTTGCATTTACAGCTACCTATTTAATCGGGGCCTAGCAACACTAACGTTGTGAGTTCAAATCCCGCTCATGGTCAGATGTACTCGATACAACATTATGTGATCAAGTTTGTCAGTGGCTTGCAGCAGGTCTGCAGTTTTCTCAGGTTATACCAGTTTCCTCCATCAATAAAACTGTCCACCACGATATGACTGGTAGATTGTTAAAAATGGCGTTAAGCACCCTAACCCTAACCATAACCCACTTGTAAACCAGTATTTGAAATTAGTATCTAATGTGTAAAGCACTACATCTAAGTATGGTTTCTATAATAAAAAAACAGCATTTAATCCATTAGACAGAAACTATCAGCTATAAAGTATTGTGTCATAGATGTATGCGCTATAATATATAATTTAATCTTTAAATTTAGTTGTAACTACGCTAGCGAAGTCGTCAATTTGGAAGGCTGAAACGAACCATGATACCTAAAAGATTTTAACACAAAATAGATTCAGTAAACTGTAAACGAGTGTTTGTTTAAAAAACATATTAATGAATCCAATGATCGCTTCCAAATAATATTTTAGAATCAATTCGGTAATGTGCAGATGCTATATTGTCTTTATCATCCTTCCGTCCGGCTATATCTACCTGCTGGCTCCATAAACAAAACTCGTATCAAAGTCCGCGTGAGCTGAGC
Organism: Gigantidas platifrons; assembly: GCA_002080005.1. Taxonomy (NCBI): domain Eukaryota; kingdom Metazoa; phylum Mollusca; class Bivalvia; order Mytilida; family Modiolidae; genus Gigantidas; species Gigantidas platifrons. The sequence continues at coordinate 38,218 of MJUT01036299.1, read as the reverse complement.
GGGACTTATCAACAGTCAGCAGGAGTTATCACCAAATTCTCCTAACATTTAAACGATAATTCCTGTGAAGATGGCAAAACAAAAAAAATTGATCTACACCATTAGCTAGTTAACATTATTTTTTAAAACATATATCAAATTAAGAACTGTCGCGTTAGAAATATCAACAAACATCGTCCTACAAAAATGTACTTTACACAATTCTTGATAACCTGTCCTCAGACGTCATAATTTTTTACGTCATAAAGGAGGTTGTGACCGTCATGTTTTCTAAACCGGAACGCATTGGTAAGCAAAACCTTTAATGAAAATGGGTGACTTTGATGTTTGTAATAAAAAAAAATGAATATCCCCATTAAAGGGAAATTCCAACAATCTTAACCTTTATATAAACCTGTAAAAATGAATGGTATATTTTGCAAACTACTTATGAACTACGGTTTTGGGTAAGCGTATTTTGAATATTTTGAATCATGTAATTTTTCCCGCGAAAAATACAAATATAGATGTATCCGTGTTTATGGTTGATTTAAGGATGATAAATATGTCATCTGAATGTGAATATAATTGATACTGAAAAATATCAGCATGCTCGACAGAATATGAAGTTTGTGACTCGTTCGCTTCGCTCACTCGCCAACAAACTTCATATTCTTGCTCGGCAGGCTGATATTTTCGGTATCAATCAATTCACATCCATATAGCATATACATCTCATGCATTGTTAGTTGTGTAAATCGAATCACTACTCGACAAATATATTCACATGATACATACAGTTGTACCAACCATTTATAATAGATGTATAACATATATTTACCAAAGCAGTATGCGGTTGAACACGCCCCTGTAATAGGTTGTAAATAGTACTCAAAATATCAATCATAATTCTTTATCTGGATGTCGTATGACCAGTATTTACAATTATCATTACACACACTTTGCGGGATATGCAGTTCTGTTTACGATAATTCCGACTGCTGGGTACACATCGTCACCAGTAGGAATATCCTATGTAAAGAACAACCCATGTGATTGATAATAATACACATTTAATAACTGATGACAACAACAAGTTGCTTGCTCCGCGAGATACCAACTATTGCTCAAGGCGATGCTGAGAGGAAATGTTGGTGTCGAGGTGAACAATAAATTTGCTACTACCTGATTTGGCCCTTTGGTTTTCTTGCTTCCTAAGATTTTTAGATTATTTGGTTTTCTAATCTTTTGGCTTAGATCGTACCTGATGAAGATTATTCCAGAAACGCGACGTGGCACTACATGTGACATTTATAATTGTATTATCTAGTCAATAAATGTGTGTATGTCGAACAGCATAACAGACAAAGCTTACCGTATTTCCTGCAAAGGTTTAAGAGGATATCGCGTCTGTAGTCTTTTAGACTATTCATCGGTAAATAGTGCATTGCACAATTTACCAATAGAATGTATTTTTATATACATGTCTTTTTCAAAGGAAAATTTATTCTTAGGTATAATGATAAGGAAAACAACCTTGGGAAGTACAACTTACTTGTTATTCGAATTTGTTCTGCAATTGATTTGATGGTTTGGTATTGTAACCATAAACATAGTGACAACCAAGACAAATGTCTTATCGCACACATTAATAGACAGCAGTATATATGTGTACACATATTAACAGCTCAGGGACTTGTGATTTTTCTTGCACAAAATGAATAGGCCCATATCATGCCGTAAGCATATACAATGTAATTGGAATCTTTTGCCGAAATAATCAGATGATTTAATTATGAATTCGGTCATTAAACGATTTCCTATAAAAAAAACTCTCTTACCTTTATCTAAATAGATAGGTTTGGCTGTATTACATCTAAAACCACCAAATGGACATTATGTTGGTATTCGATCCCCAGCACCACTCGCTATACGGTACGATCCTTCCTCAAGGAAGTTATCACAGATTGGAAGCACATCCATAGCAAAGGCAACTGATCTCTGCGAGTCATCTAGAAAGTTTATTGTACCACACGGGTCGTCTAAAATTCAAAATACTATTAATTTATATGGGTTATTAGTTACTGTAATTACCATAATAATCATGACGTAGTGACTACGAATGTTGATATATTAAGGCCATCGTATGAGATAAATAGTGAAACAATAGACAACTTTGAACTAAAATATAAATGTCAATAACATTTTTAAAGCGTAAAAACATTGATTGGACAAAAAATACAAAATAAAATAAGAAAAAAAGAAGCAAAACCAAGATGCAAACAGAAAACATAAAACAACCCTCCAAAAATATTAAAATAAAGAAAAAACACGGAAAAAATAACAATTCCAAAAAAGAAATAATAATTATAAAAACCAAAACACAAACGAAATACTAATAATAATAATAAAAAAAAACATAAATATAAGCAAACAAATAAATTTCAAATACAAAACAAAATAATTGCAAAACAGTTCGCTTACTTTAATTTTTTATAATAAAATGAAGCAATTTATCATAATTAGATATACAGTAGTCATTATGTGCTATTTTGTTTTATTAACATACCATTAGAAGTCACCCCGGGTACAACAGTGTGTCCTAGAATTAACAGAAAGACCAGTCTTCTCATTGCCATCCAATATATGTGAATGTGTGTAAATTTTTAAATGTGAATGAACTACTTTAAATCTGAATTATGGGAAATTTAGTCACTAACTTTGAATATGCAAATGTGTATGTACCATTTTCATCATAAAGTATCTTCCAATGACAGCTTATCATTTTTTTTTTAGAAATATCCAATGAGACAACTGTTTGACTAATAAGATATGATAGACCTCGTGTCAAAAAAGAAGGTGTTTACATGTAACCAAGGAAGTTAGCAGTCGTATGCATGTTGCAATAAACCTTTTTGTAAATTTCATTAGTGATAATGTATAATTAGATTTAATAATAATTTTAATAAAATGTAAGAATCAATTAAAACTTTCTGTATATTTAGGGAAATATTGCCCCCTATGCAAAGAGTATGTTATAATTATGTGTTTATTCTCGCCTATATTTATAATTGAAATAAAATAAACAAAAACACCACTTGCATAAAAAATTCAAGAGATTACATCAATTTGTATGTCAAGTTGATTGATTGATTGTAGTTTAGCATTACCTGAGAATATTTCAGCTGTATCCATAATAGAAAGAAAGCTTAAAAAGTGATGGTGAACAATTCCACTTATATCAACAAAACAAACACCCTCCGATCATTGACCATAGAAAAGACTATGACATATGGCGTTGGAAATTCAATATCATGGTTGCGACAGGCAGAAAAATGTTGCGGAATTAACAGGTCAATGGGATCTAGTGATGATTTTTCAGCCAAAAAAATACAGTTTTAAATGTGTCACTGTGACCACAGTTATTACAATATGAAGCTTGCGACATGGATAAAAAATTATTGAAATGCTGTTAATATATGAGGTTCGTTTTTTTTAATTTGAAAGTATATAAGTATATACATACACATACTACAAGTTACTGCTGTAAAAGTCGACATAGAAATAGTTATTAACAAACAGACACCTTTTGTAGAGGTATAAGTTTTATTATTTACTTTGAACTTTATTTCATTTCATAATATGACCCTTTAACTTATCAAATGACCCTATGATTCTTAAAATTAAACAAAGAAGATTTGGGGATTTACTAGAAGCAACTAATATTTTCCAGATGTTAGTCATTACATGTACTATAAAAAGTACCATTGTATTTTGTTTATTGTATCATTTTCCAAATCATTTAAATCTAAACAAAATTACGTTGGTAGTAATATGATGTATAATTTGATATAATTTTAAACGAACAAGGAAGTCGTGCTTTTTAAGTCCATTAAAGTTAGACATGTATTTGGACAAAATCTAAATTTAAAATACATATATTTAATTTATTGGGTACGATACGTGTCTGGAATAACCTTCATCCGGTACATGTACTCTCAAAATTGATATTGAAAAGCCAAATGAATTTAAGATATTCGAGAGTATTAAAACCAAAGGACCTAAACTGTCTACCTATGTCTGAGAGAGGAGAACCTTGGTCTTAATAGTAAATGCATTATTTAAACAAAATTGAAAATTTCAATAATAGATATTTCAAATCAATCACATCTTCATTATATAAACAGAAAGTGACAATATTATAAAACCAAATAATTGAAAAGTTCATAAAGATACCTCTCCCCCTCTTAGCAAGTCTAATTAAGAAATTAAGATTAGAGAATACCGAAGGGGCAGCACAAATGGACAATTCAGTGAAACTGTAAATACAAAATAGAGAATACCGAAGGGGCAAACAAAAGTGGACAATCTAAAGAAACTGGCAATAAAGGGTACGCAAGCCCAAGCAAAACAAAACAAAAACACAACACATAGTGTTAAAATATTCTTAAAAATATAAGAATATTTTGGAAATAACGTTCATACTGCACAGTAAGTGGATGTCATTGTTCTTCACCTCCGATTTCCCCAATATAATTTCATATAAAACCATAACTTTTCAACCAACAAAATAAAAAGAGGTTATTTCTTTACCAATTTTGATAACATTTACGATCACGAAAGCTAATTTTGTTTAAAGGAACCCATGAATATTTCATTTATGAGCAATGCACACAAATTGTTACCCCAGAATATAAATTCTTTAAATGTAAATAAATCAATGTAAATCATAAGCTTTATTTTCAACAGAATATATTAAGTAATTTAATCGCAGGGGTGATTTAGATACCGGTAGGTGATTCTGACTTTCAAATAACTTCAAATTCACCGGTCTCATTAAGTAAAAGTAGAGAAAATCGAAGGGAGTAATCGAGAATGGATAACACAGAGACACTGGCAACACTGTGCACACAAGACACAGAACGAAGACGAAAAAATAACCAGGAACACAGGTAGCATTGAGTATGCAAGACACAGAGTGGTTACCGTCGTTGATTTGTAACCAAAAGCCACTGACATCACAGAACACACAGGACACAGGTCAAAGACAAAATAAATCCAGAAACACAGACAATATTGAGTACACAAGACACAGGGATCTGGCAATTGAGTGGTTACTGTCGTTAATTTCTTACCACAAGCCAACCACCACTGACATGGTTTAGAATTCCATTGTCATCAAATGTTAAGGTTCCTATAAACATACACAAGACGTAGTATCACTGTTCTGTCCCCCACAATGAAATGTCATATAGTCGCGATTTGACTGCAATTTTATGAGAGTGACTATAAGTAACAACAACTCATGATCACACCCTCTGGTTAATGCATATGTATGAGGTGAACACTACAAAAAATGCTACACGTTATTTTTTCTACAAAAAGATGATATCAAATTATTCCATCATATGATCTGCTAAAAGATGTTAATAAGACATTTTTTTTATCAGAAACAATGTCAGAACAGTAACATATTCTAAAATGAAAATCATGCAAACCATCGATACCTCTAGCACAAACTTCTTCTCCTGACCTGGTCAGGTATTTCAGTAAAATGTGGTGGAATTATACCTGTTTGATAGTCCCAAACGTCCCATCCTAGAGAAATGATGCGGTCATGTGAGTGGTAAACAGGTCATTAAGTTGTACGGACATAGCTTATATAATTAAATTACTAAAGGCATTTTTTGGTGCTATTTCCTTTTGAAATATATCAAATAGAAACGAATGGAGGTGCCACAAATCATATCGAAGTTAGATATATCCCCGAAGTATCCTGTCAGAGGTGAATACACATTGAGCAAGAAAAAATAGGGGCAGAGTATGATGTTTAACGCCACTATTTCAGTCACATCGTGTCGTTCAGTTTTTATTGGTGGGGGAACCGGAGAAAACCATCGACATGTCGAAAGCCACTGACAAACTTTATCACATATTGTTGTATCTAGTACACGTCGCCTGAGCGGGACACTGATTTCATAGGTAGTTATAAATTCAACTACCATTCGATCACGACCACGACGGCCTCATCGAGAAAAAATATTAATTATTATGTCACAATGCATTATATGGTAAAATCCGAACGAATTATATATATATATGGTTGTCACTTGCTTAGACGTTTGTATAATATACTTTATTTCCCGTGACTGTATAATGAATTCATTCATTATCCTATACAATATGTTAAAAATTGCTGAGTTAGATTGCTGTCAAATTATAATATTAAGTATATATATACCATCTACACATGCTTATACACATGTCTTACGTCTATCCCTAGATTAAAATCCTTACGAGACAAGGTAACACTACGGCTATTGAAGCTCTCTTTTTAAGGAGTGGATGTAGTCGAGTGGTCTAGGGCGCTGGACGTAAGGCTAAGCGAATGGTGCTGCAGTGTATTAATGGTGTGAGTTCAAATCCCGTCGAGGGAAGAAAAAAAATTTGACAGCTTCAAAATCTAATTCTAACACTGTTTGGTTTAATTTTCAGACGTATATATATATGTGTGTGTGTATTTGTACGCAATATTTTTGAGTAATAAGTGTTAAGTTTATGGAAAACAATTTTATTAATTTAGATTTGTGTAGTATTATTTGACACTTGTCATATTTGTGTATCATACAGTTAAGATCAGGTAAAATCAGTTATTTAATGTGTAGTTAGGCAATAGACCAGAATGATATATCCTTCGGTAATGGGACCAGCTCAGTGTTGTATTGCCCTCATCCGTTGGCTTTGATCAATAGAACATTGAGGTATTCTCAGTACCTTGAAAAAACTATACTGGTTTGTTATACCTTATAATTTTTTCTCTATATACATGTATTAGGAATAAAAATCAACATTGTTACTGTTTTTTTTTAAATCTCAAAATCCATGAATCAGCGATCTGTTGCCGTTAACAGTTTTCGGTCTGTTGGACCGTGTCCGATCTGTTGACTGCTTGCCCTACTTTTATTGGTTACTTGAAATAGCTGCACGCGTATTTCACGTGATAAGGTATAGCAAATCAGTTTCGGCTTCGGGCAATAGTTCAGTCCTCGGGTCAACAAATCTGTTTCGGCTTCGGGCAAGTTCAGTCCTCGGGTCAAGCAAAACAGCTGTTGTCCTCGGATCCAGTTAATAACTGCATACTATTGCCTTTCTGCACATTAAATAACTGTATATTATGTACGTCTTTGTTTATCAGTTTATCTGATGATTTGTACATTTTCTCTTTGATCTTTACACGTGACAATATATATTATCAAGCAACTAGTGTGGTATAAATATATTATCTCAGATACATATGGTCATAATATTAATATATCTTACTATTTTGCAGATAATTTCAAAGTCAATGGTGATTGGCCAGTTACTCATCGAGCTTACCTGAATTCGATTTTCTTATTTCGAATGTAGCCACGTCTACAGGGATATGGTCATGGTGTCTAAAGTCACTTTCTACAATATGTCAATTATATTGTGGCGATCAGTTTTATTGATAGGGGAAACTACAAACCGACCACATGTCACTGGCAAACTGTATCACTTAAAGTTGTATCGAGTACACCTCGCCATTAGTGGAATTCGAAAGCGCAACTTTAGTAGTGACATACACTGATTGTACAAATAGTTATAAATCCAACTACCATAGAATCACGACCAGGTGTTGCAATTCATTCAAAGTAGTTATTGTGTTAATTATAGGTAAGATTGTGGGTGTCTTATAAGAAACAAGAACTACACGCCATTCTGGAACAGCTGGGTTCATCCCCGTGCTTTGGTGCGGCTCCTGTTACTATCTTTATCGTTGTCTGTGATGTGTTTATTTGTTTTGTTTGTTTTCATTCTCTGACGTGTACCCAATGATGTCTCTGAATTGTCTGTACCTGATTACCAATTCGGTTTTCTTTCAAATTTATTTGAACCTTTTGTGATTTAAGTAGCATGCAGTTAAGAATTAAATACTACATAAGGGGTAGAATGGGGTCCCCCTAGCATGTACTCTGGTACCCCTTTGTATGATCAACTAAGCTAATGGGTGTGGAGAGACTTATCATCCGGTTATCTGAGAGGCATGTAGTAATGTAATGTTGATCTACTGACATAAAAAGAGTCACAGATTAAATATGTTTGTCAACAAATCAATACTTTAACAATGATATGATATTTTTGTTTTCAGTATATGACCTACTTTTCAACACTATCACAGACTAATCTGTCACTTACACTGTTTTGAACCCTTCAGAGTGAAAACTTTTAACATTGTCAACTGAAATGGTTTGATTTTATGATCACTTTTCAATTATTCTAATGTAAACACGCTTACAGGACAGTTGTTCCCAAGTATCTTAATATTTGGAAAACCAAACCTTAATCTGAGAGGTTACAGACAAATTAAAAAGCTATACCTTTCAAAGTTGACTGGGTATACACATCACAAAGGAATACTTACATATGTTTGTATCTTCCTTTGGTTGTCTCTATCTAATTCCATTGTTGATTTTGAACAAAGGGCACACAAGAGTATCTATATGTCAAGTCGTTTTTTTTTTTATTAAAACCTGATCATTAAGATACCACATGTGTTTTTTTTTCCCTTTATTGAATCATAATCTTTTTTCTTCAAAGACCTAACAATCTTTAATATAAATAATAAAAAACAAAAAGAAAAAATGTCATGCATTATTACAATGGGGTATAATAAAAATATAAAACAACAGAATGGTAATTTAACAAGGGCCAAAAAGAAAAACTNATTAT
>MJUT01036299.1:9055-28558 GCA_002080005.1 Gigantidas platifrons | reverse complement strand
ATATACATTTCAATTTGGTTATGATGATGATGTCCGCTTTGCATTGAGACAACACACTTAGACTGATTGTATTGTGATAGTTCGCAGAAGCAACAGTCGTTTTGTAGATGTATCTCTCCACTAAGACACGTTATGCTGATTCCGAGCCAACTAGTCCTTGCTGTTATTCCTTAATGTAGAGTGCTTAGCGGTAATGTAACATATGTAAATATCATACTACTTAGTTTGACAACCATACACTACTAATGCGGTTCAATCAATAGTGTATTGTTTGTTACAGAAATAGGCTGACCCATATGATAGTAATTGTTTTATTTTTTATCAATACCACACTTCATAAAACCGAGCACCAACTATCCTTAAACTGTGTAAACCATATAAGTATGGGTATCGCTACTTATAGCAGTAACTGAAAGCAACCCTTTAATTGGAAATTATCTTGATTGTGTTAAATGGTGTATAAAACATTAGATCATTAGATAAACACTTCAGTTTGTAATATAGAACCCACATATACAATAGGTTATAAATCTCTTGAATGCCTGCAACCGATAGAACACTGGGTTATAAGGACATAAAAGAGAGGACAACCCCTAAAATATATCATTTATTTTTATGTTTAAATAATACAATATATTTACGACTGTAAATGAATTGAAAAAATAACTACCAATGAATTGATTATTAAATTAATGATATACTGTGATGTAAGGAGAATAGCCAGTAAATGGATTAGTAGGTTAATTATACGCCCGTGGTCTAGACTTATTGATGCATAAACATAGTAATAGTAAGAATGGAAACTGTATAATAAATATACAACAAAACGTACATTGTCGGAAAATTAATATACTTATTTATACGAATTTTAGAAACAGGTAGAAATCGAGCTTTTCTGATCTGTTTCGCAGAATGCAAATTGATTTTATATGTAACAAAAATGTACGTATATTGTATTTATCCTGCAATATCAAAAAGTCCAAACCAGCTTCCAAATTGTCTGCAAATAACAGATACAAACGTCATTTCTAATTGTTTTTATTAACACCAGCTGTGACGTCAGTGCTTATTATGTTCCCATTTCGTTCTGTCGATCTACTTGAATCAAGAGCCATGAAAGCTTTATAATGTCCTTTATTAAATAACACTGAAGTTGATTTGACCCCCATTTATTAGTACTAAATTTAACACAATTGCAGGATAACACCAGAAAAGTGTAGAATATCATATAGGGAGAACAATACGCAACACATATAATCGAAACTACCAAACAAGCGATTCTAGTCATAAAAATGAAGTCCTCACCTCGAATGTTTTGAGGTCGCCATCATGACCTTGATAACTGTTACAGCATATCTAGATCTGTATCACTGTTTGTCGTAGTCACAATACAGTCCTGTTCATCAGGTTCTTAGTAACTGAGTTGGTACCACCTGTGGAATGGGACTTACTTAACATTCAGAATCACATAATTCGCCCACGGTGTTTAAAGGTTGATCAATATTTATACCTTTCTTCGTATTGTATTGTCGAACCCTGTTTGTCTGTTTGTCCTTTTTTATTTGTCCAGAGTGTTGCATGTCCTTCTGATTACCTCTTTTTCATATTCAAACTTTTTTCAATCGTATTTTTTGTTTGATTCCACATTAATAACTGTATTTTCGTCAGAAAATTTATGTAAAGCGATTCGCATTACTATAAATACACTACTGTGTGCCTATGCCAATTGTCATGTTCTATTAACAAGGAACATACATTTATACTTCTTCCAAATACAAAACTAACTGTAGTCTTATCTATGATAATCTTTATGGCTCTATTATGTTTTATATTATCCATGTAATGAAAGTTGTAAAGTCTGTAATAACAATAGAATAACCCCAGTTGAATATGAAATATTAGGAGCCTATTGATATATGTCATTTTCTTTTGTAAGCAACAGATGCATTAATATTTGAATCATCCCATAAAGTTATTGACACATATTTTTCTGATTGCCTTTATTTATCTTTTTATGTTGACTCTTAAAAGTAGGTATCCTTGTCCTCAACATACTTTCGGATTGAAGTGATGCATATCTGAAGTAGCCTAAACCTCGAGAGGATCCGAGAACATCGAATAGAAATGTGATGAATTTACCGATGCGTGGGAAAACAGCCCCTCTCAAAAATGGCGTCTGTCGAACTATCGGGAAAACACTTCTCCTCGGATAGGTCTCAAAAAGTGATATCCACCTCGTTGGAAGACAGGGGCTATCGTGGTCGTGATCGTATGATAGTTTCATTTACAACTACCTCTTCAATCCGTGCCTATCATCACCGATGTTATGAGTTCGAATCTCGATCAGGGCGAGGTTTACAACATTATGTGATAAAGTTTGTCAGTGACTTGCGACAGGTCGGTGGTTTTCTCCGGGTCCTCCGATTTTCTCCACCAATGAAACTGACCGCCATGATATAATTGCATTATTGTTGAAAGTGGCGATAAACAACGCCAAACAAACAAACAATTTAAAGGTAAGAAAGCCGTATTTGTAAATTGCCTGATCGTACGAAGTGACGTTAGATAAGCTGTAGTAAACGTCAATGTTTTAGCTTGCAGAGTGAATTAAGAGAACTTGATATATACTTCTGTTGGTCTGATATTGTACAGTGACTTAGGATAAATTGATATACACTTGTGTTGGTCTGATATTGTACAGTGAGTTAAGAGAAATTGTTATACACCTGTGTTGGTCTGATATTGTACAGTGACTTAGGACAAATTGGTATACACTTGTGTTGGTCTGATATTGTACAGTCCATTATGAGAAATTGCTATACAATTGTGTTGGTCTGATAGTGTACATTGACTTAGCAGAAATTGGTATGCAACTGTGTTGGTCTGATATTGTACAGTGACTTAGGACAAATTAGTATACACTTGTGTTAGTCTGATATTGCACAGTGACTACAGTGCCTTATGATAAATTGGTATACACTTGTGTTGGTCTGATATTGTACAGTCCATTATGAGAAATTGCTATACAATTGTGTTGGTCTGATATTGTACATTGACTTAGCAGAAATTGGTATACAACTGTGTTGGTCTGATATTGTACAGTGACTTTGGACAAATTAGTATTGGTACACACTTTTGTTGGTATTATAGTGTACAGTGCTTTAGGAGAAATTGGTATACACTTGCGTTGGTCTAATATTGAACAGTGACTTAGGAGAAATTAGCATAGACTTGTGCTGGTCTGATATTGTACAGTGACTTAGGAGAAATTGTTATATGCATGTTTGTTTGATATTAGACAATGACTTGGGAGAGCTTGATATACACGTAATTGTCCTACATTGCACAGTGACTTAGGAGAGATTGATATACACGTAAGTATCCTCTATTGTACAGTGACGTAAGAAAACTTGGTGTACACGTTATTGTATGATATTGCGCAATGCTTTAGAATATGCTTAACAAAAATTATGTAAAATTTAATATGAGGCTTTTAGGAAATCACTGAATACAACATGTAACTGCTAATAAAGTCTTTGGTGTCTAAGCATGTCTGGTAGAGTAGGTTTATGCTTTCATCGATACACCAAAACAGGTTCAAGTGACCAGTAACTTTAGGTCAAACAAACGACATATTTCATGATATTAACCCGGAACTTGTTACCATTACTGGACTTTATATGTCACGAATTATAAGACATAGTATATGTATTATTTGCTTACCCGGGTTTTACTAATCAGTGAGTTTGTAATAAGAAGGCCAGTATTACGGCTGTCATTTCTGTGGAGTTTGTGCAACGATACAGCTGAAAATTGTTGGCATTGAACTCAAAACAACCAATAAGTGTTGGAACATTTGTTTGTAAAATTGTATATTTGAATGACGTTATTGTGTCTCTCCTATTGAAAATTGTGTCTCTTTATTAATATTTGATTTCTGTTTCATTTCACCTGATTTGCTGGATTGCCCTAGCCAATACTCTCTAATTGTTTATGCATTAAACTTTATACTTATCGCCCCGAAATAGCTGAAATATTGTTGAAAGTGGTGCTAAGCACCATGGCCCTAAGCATTCAGATCAGAGATAAAGCAACGATGTATTGATGTGAGGCTTTAATTTATAAAAGTGAACATGCTGTTATTAATAAAATTAGTTTAGAATTAACACCACGTCACCCAACACTAGATGAGGCTTTGTAATACAGTTATTAAGATTAATATTGGTAAGATAAACATTGATAGAAATCAGATAAACACAATGCTGCTTCAATAAAAGTTGCATAATTCATCCTGATCAAATCGAGTATTTGTTAATACAATTTTGACTACTTTGAAAATATTTAAAAAAAATCAAATTTAATACAACATATGACAAGTTATACAAAATTTTAAGTTACGAAGTTATGCAAAATATGCGATGTTATGCAAAATATGAATAGTTATACAAAAAATTGAGCTATGTAAAATATGAATAGTTATACAATAAATGAAGTTATACAAAATATGAATAGTAATACAATAAATGAAGTTATACAACATATACAAAGTTATACGAACATGACGTTATACAAAATATGAAGCTATACAAAATGTGAAACGCTTTCAGTGATTTCTTATTATACAATTGCTTGATAGAAAGTTACATGATCATGCTTCAATAACTTGCTAATGATCATTTCATTTAACTGATATAATAATTTGTTCTATCTAAAATTTGCCTTTTTTATGACATATTTAAATACAATAATAAAACAAATATATAAAATTACGAAATAAGTACATGTATTATGAAATGAACATTTAAACAGTAATTGTCAACAATTCCACCAATATAAAAAAAAACGAACAAGTCCCCCAAACCACTGACCACATGACAATGCCATGACATATGGCTCTGGATATCGGTGGACGCGCAAAATGTGTTGCATGTGTCAAAGTTTAACTTAATATAAAACAGCTGTTGACATTATGTGGCTTAAATAGTCAATCCACGCCTGTTACATGAAGTTATCTGTCGCGTATAATGACAACACTTAAAAATATATCATAGCAAAAACGTTAGTTTGTCTAACCTGAACATATAAGTGATGTTGTTTAATCTATAAAAGTTAAACATATGGAATATCAAAATCATAGTGTACTTGTTCGAGGAGCTATAGTTTGTTATTTATCTTATAATCTAAAACATTACATGATGCATACTGAGCTTAGAGGTTATTTAAAATGAGGTTAAGATGTTGACTTAATACTTTTTTATATAATGTATGTAAAATACCAATACAAGTATATAACATACATGTACTTTACCTAGAAATATATAGTTTATTTATACAAGATTTAGTAACATGTAAAAAGGTAGGACCTTCGTGATGTTTCGTTAGTTGTTTCGCAGCTAGTTCCATCTTTACCGACAATGTGCACAAATAGTGCTTATCCTGTCAAAACAACTGTAAGATGTCTGAAAGAGTAGAAGCAATCGTCATTCTAATCGTTGTCAAAGTTACTCTCCAACATGTCGGTGCTTATACTGTTACCGTTGCGCAACATCAATCAGGTCCCAGAAAAGCTATTTGTTGGTCAGTGACCATATACAACACCAAATGCCAAGTCAATACACGTTGACCGCTCATATTAGAACATGTGCAAGATTAATTACATTGTGGCATGATGCTCCTTTCTCAATACAACTAATATCTTAATAAAGCAAAAATTCACTGGTTTGATATGCGTGTACTTGTTACAGGGTACTATTATTTATCAAGAATATTGCTTCACACACACACACATACGACACAACATAATAAAGTAAAACATTGAGCGACCCATAATAAAACTAGAAAAGAAGTATGCCCCCGCACTTCATAATTATGGACAATGTTGTTTTGCTAGGAGTGATTTTTTTCAAACTAAAGTGTGTCTGTAAGATACACATGATGCCCCCGCCTGACCATAAGCAATTGTAATCAAGTCATGAACTGTAGTAGGAGCCATACAAACCATGCTTCCAATATGTAGCTAGTAAGAAGGAAATGAAGTCCAACTACCTGTTATTTTGAGAATATTTGATGCAAATCAAAATCCTGTGGACATGCACACCTCAATTATGTGTAAAAACATCCTGCAAAATATTAAAGCTGTAGATATAAAGCTGTAGGAGGAGATAGCAGGACAAATCATATATCTATATCCACACGGACGAACGGACGGATGGACAAACGGACGAACGAACGAACGGATGGACAAGGGTAAATTATTATGCCCCCGACACTTCGTCGCGGGGGCATACAAACTGGGATGAACCCAGGTGCTCACGAAGGGTGTGTACATGTACGTATTAGACATATATTAGAATTAAAACCCACTACAGTCCATTATGTGGGATCCGCATCTGACATGTGGCTTTTATTTATCTATAATGGGTTACATGTAAATGCAAATTTAAAAAGTACAAGCTTCGGAAACAATATACTTATACATATAAATAAAGCGGTTGTGTCTTTGGAATTATCTTTGCTATATCTCTACAAAATTCATTTTAGATATGGATTATGTTTCAATATGTGTGATAGTGGGGGTTCTGTCTTGGTATGCATTGCAGATCAACTTAAGAATCAGCTATATAAGGTCATTGCTTACTGTAATGAAAAAGAAATGTATTATGAAAGGAAAATTTAAACAGTTAGGATGCAAAATTTCACCTGCATTAGCAAATGAGCACACAAACAAGTACCTCTCACATCAAATCATTGAACAGAAAAAGATAATGATATATGTCGATGGAAATCCTGGTCTAGGTCTGGGACAAGCACAGACAATATGGAGTTGCTAAACAGTTTAATGACATCCCAGCACCAGCTCATGATAATTGATAGACCGAATAATCTGTCTCTTGTGTGTCTATATTTGTCATTATATATTTTCTTTTTATTATTTGGACATTTTCTTTTTTCTTTTTTTTCTTTTTGACACACAGAGACAGAAAGCACAACGATATACAAGTTGTAGAAAGCATACAATTTGTATGCGCGGGAAATTCTAGGATTTCTCGAGATTTGTGTAATGCAAACAACTACCGGTCTATTCATGAAGGATAATTCTTCAATTCTAGCCCTGCACTGGACCTAACATATCCCTTGAGACTCCCCTATATCCATTTTATTATATCTTCTTTCATTCACAATATAGAATTAATAGCATCCATTTTATAAATATTTCAACCAATCAGATTGACTCTTATATTTTAGTGGTATGCCAGACAACTCGGCCCGCGAATAACTCGGACCGTAGTAGCGTAGTCCAAGGCTACTCGGACCGTATGATAAGACCACTCAGACTGTATTGAGGACATATAATACGGTCCGAGTTGTCTTAACATACGGTCCGACTAGTCTTGGACTACAGTCCGACTAGTCCTTTACTACTTTCCGAGTTGACCCGGTCCGAGTTGTTCGCGGGCCGAGTTGTCTGGCATACCACTAAGATATAAGAGTCAATCTGATTGGTTGAAATATTTATAAAATGGATGATATTAATTTATATTGTGAATGAATGAATAGATAATAAAATGGATATAGGGGGTCTCAAGGGATATTTTAAGCCCAGTGCACGGCTAGAGTTGAAGAATTATCCTTCATGAATAGACCGGCAGTTGTTTGCATTACACAAAACTCGAGAAATTCCAGAATTTCCAGCGCATGCAAATTGTATGCTTTCTACAACTTTTATATCGTATTCTGTCTCTGTGTGTCAACAAAAAAATGTCCAAATAATAAAATGAAAAAATATAATGACAAATATAGACACACAAGAGGCAGATTATTCGGTCTAGATAATTAAATATCCAACGGCAATGCAAATATAAACACAATAATAAAAATGAAGATATTCATCTTCACCAAAAAAAAACCCCCACAACTAAGTAACTAAAAATGACAACATAGACACAGACAGTACAATAGCAGGGTTAGTAAACGTTCGTAGTTAACATACTATTAGCTAGGACCGTTACTCTCAGATTTGATTTTTTAGCATATATTTAATATTATCCGATTCCATGTCTTACATTAATTTACATTATTACAATACAATACTATTAACTGAGCTGACTATCCGAAACTGTTGAGCTGAACAAGCAGCCATTTGTCTGATGTGGTAATTTTTTCAATTGTTCTAATAGCAACAGCTGAATACTAGCTTGACATAGCTTTTTTGTTTTCCAATAATATATTGAAACTCTGAACATTGATAATTGGTAAGACGAGCTGGAAGATACCAACGGGGTAATCAGAATCCGTATATCGAAGAACAGGAAGGACAATGGCTAAAAGAAAAAGTACACAAGGACAAACAAACATCAACAAAACATACTCATCAAATAAAGATCGAGTAACATGAACCACACTAAAATCGAGGGTGAACACAGGTGCTCCGAAAGGGTAGACAGTTCCTGCTCCACTCGTGGCATCCATCGTATCAATCTAGTTACAGATCCGGTGGTAAGTTATGAATGACGAAAGGACCGGGAAGTGTTTGCAAGTGGAATATATCCGTGGTCATTTATAACACAGATATTCCATGCCGGTCAATTTATGTCAATATTTATTTTTATTTCAAATATCAGAGATGTATGCTTAAAGAGAGATAACTTTAATTTACCTGAGTTAATTTAACTGAACTTATTTAACTTATGGGAACATCATATTTTGACAAAATCTGCCGTTTTAAATGTTTAGTAGTGACAAGATAATAGCGTTTCCATCCTTTCCATGATAATATCATTTATTTTGTGTATGCAGATTCTATGTTCTATGCTAAGCTTTGTATTCAGACTTTTACAACGTCACCATAGCATGAGTACTAAATCACTAAATCAAGATGTCTCAAAGAATCGTGTTATCTTATCTTTGCTTTGCGAGAAATATCAACACATTGTTGAAGATTATGTTGTCAACTGTAATGACAAGTATCTTTATATCCAAAGTATACTATTGTTTTACTATTGTGCCTTACGATGGATTTGAATATTATCTTATATTTTGATGATGCTTAGGCCATCACTTTTCTTTAATAGAACTAAAATTACACATATGACAACGTATGTGTCACGCAGATAAGCCATAATGCGTATAATATTCAAGATTGTAGCACCCTACATAGCTGCAGGTTCAGATGCATGGTGTTTAGCGCCATTTTCAACAATATTTCAGTTATATCGTGGAGGTCAGTTTTATTGGTGGTGGAATCCGGAGTACACGGAGACAACCATCAACCTGTCACAGATCAACTGCATTACATAATGTTGTACTTAGATCACCACGCCATGAACAACACTCTGTATTATAACGCTGTACGCACGGTAGGGTTAGCATGTTTACTCACATTTGATAACACGGAATATATATCTCTCAGATGGTAGGATATTCCAGAGCTTGTGGGTCCTATCATGATTTCCTTGATAGAAGATTGCTGCTAGCAAGGGAGCTACTGAACCAAGAGTTCCTTTTGGTAAAGTTAAAATGATCACTTCGAAAATTTTACAGTAGCCACCATGATTTGGTTGATCGTTATGGAATATATGTGTCACAAATGACAAGGATAGGTTCCACGTGCCGTAAAGACTTCCCGGTCCTTTCCTCATTCACGACTTATTTCCAGGTTTGTAACTATGTGAAAACGACGGGTGCCACTAGTAGAGCAGGAACTGCTAACCCTTCCGGGGCACATGAGTTCACCCCCAGCTTTCAGTGGGGTTCGCGTTACTCGATCTTTAGTTTTATATGTATGTTTTGTAGGTCTTTGTCCTTTTGTTCTTTTACTTTTGGCCATGGTGTTGCCCGTTCTTCTTCGATATACGGATTATGATTGCCCCTTTGGTATCTTCAAACTCTTCTTGCATGTCCCCATGGTTTCACTAAGAAAAGGGAGGATCATGTATTTGGGTATTAGAGGTATCGATTTTGTCTCTTTCTACGATTTTGAGGTTTGAGTTTGGAATTGCTCCGACAGCTAAGTCCATTTATTTTCATTTTATTCTAATAAGATTAGACATTGTGGTGATCAGTTGAATTGGTGGAGGATAGTGGATTACCCGAAGATAATGATGATGATATGATTTTTGACGGCGACTTTCCAAAATCGAAGATAAGAACCCTCCTGGTGCAAATCACTGAAACAATTTATCACATGATATTTAGTGCACCTTGAGCGAACTCACTAACTGGCCAGGTAATTGTAAATCCAACAATCATGCGATCACGACAACGACAGATTGCCTCACATTCAACCATTAGCCAACAAAATGTGGTTACCTAGTTGTTGCAAATAATTTACTGCCACTACCAAACTACAGTTAGTTCAATTGTGCCCAAATTTAGATAAAGGATACCATAAATACTGACAGGTCTACTTCATACCTTCACCTACACCTCGAAATCGAAAGTGATTGTTGGTTAAGAACGAACTTTACGACAAAAGAGATTATTTCAATTTTCCCATTTTGAACTTTCCATTTATATGTAGCAACATTCTAGCTGTACCTGCACATGAAGTATATATCTCTCAGATGACGCGATATTCCAGAGTTTGTGGTTCCTATCAGTATTTCCGTGATAGAGGGTTACTGCTAACAAAGAATCTACTAAACCAATGGTTCCTTTTGGCAAGTAGAAATCATCACTTCGTAAATTTTACGTTCGCCACTATGACCTGGTTGACCACTATGAAATATCTCTGTCACAAAAAAAAAAGACCACATATATGTTCCACTTGTCGTAAACACTTCTCGGTCCTTCCTCATTCGCGACTTACTACCGGAATTGTAACTATATTAACACGGGTGCAACTGGTGGAGCTGGAACTGCTTACCCCTCTTGAACACCTGCATTCACCCCCAGTTTTTAGTTGGGTTCCTGTTACTCGATCTTTAGTTGTACATGTATGTTTTCGTGATCGCTGTTTGTCATTTTGTACTTTTTCTTGTGGCCATGGTGTTGTCTGTTCTTCTTCCATTCCATATACGGATTCTGATTGCCCCTTTGGTATCGTCAAACTCTTCTTAAGATTAAATTGATATTTGTAGCTTTTGATACATTTTAGTATAGAACTATATTAATATTATCTCCAATTTCAAAGTTCATTCACTAGGGTTCATAATTTGTCTGTTACACTTGCATATCCAAACTTAGTGAGCTATGGTTTTGAAGCGTGCTGGAGATATGTGAAACTCAAAAGTATAATAGTGTGATAACAAAATTAATAATGTTATTAATTCTGTCGAAAGGATGCCCCACACATCCATGAATTGTTCATCATGAGAAATAATAAAGTGCATGTATTGCGATTCATAAATCCATCCTGTGCATTTAACATTTTTGGTATAAATTGATATCTTAAGGGGGCCGACTTAAGTTTTGTTTGTATTGATAGTTAAAAACAAGAAAGGATACTTTTAAGAAAAAACATGTTATAGTTAAATATATGTGTTATGTCTCATTTTATCTTCATATCTTATTAAATACCTCGCTAACTGACAAACGCTGCACAAGAAATAATGATGTCTGTGAGTGAATGTCAAGTTTAACATGACGGTGGAAACGGGGATCATCTATACTGAACCTCCGATCTACCATTACCACACATCCAGTGAGTGAATGGCTTAACAATCAACGTTTATAAGCAATAATGATGTCGCTAGCCATTCTACCGAAAGCTTACAGATATACACATAATGTGTCCGTGCAGTACAATTCCACCCATGTATTTTGTTGTGTTATATGACTTATGGTTGCTTAAAGTTTCACCTCATTTTTTAAGTTTGTAGGTCTTTGTGTAAATGTGTCGTTACAGTCTATGATTAATGTTGCCTGAGGGTAATTTTCCGTGAAAACATTCGGGACAACAGGCTTGAGTAATTTCTCTAGACATCCACACAACTAAACCTTTAAGTTTTTGGCAAAATCAGGCATCCATGAGTTGTATATTTGACAGGCTAAATTGTTAGATATTCAAAGTCAGCGGCCCAAGTCGCCAAAATTTCAGTTTGAAATTAATTTAATCAAACCTGGTAATAGTTGGTAATTTTAATTCAAATTCATAGTATTTGTATCCCGGAAACCCAACATTTTGAAAGATCAAGAAACGTTGTCCTTACTAATTAAAAGGTGAATGATCAGGATAATCACAGGTTTATCACAGGTTATATATAAATGTAATCAGATAAAATACTAAGTCATTATAATGCATATTTATATTAAACTTTAAGACTATATAAGCACACATGAAATATGAAAACATAATAATGCATGTTCATATTAAACTTTAAACCTATAGAAGCAGACATGAAATATGAAAATAACAACACATATCTATATCGAACTTTAAAATTATATAAGCAGACATGAGATATGAAACAAACATAACATTCAAAATAGAATAATGTCTATTTACTTTCCTTTGAATGGTCACTGCGTGTTTTATTGTTTGAAAGTGTATTATTTCTATTAGAGTTATGATTTATTTGCTTATTGAATTTTAATTTCACATAAAAATGTCAATATATTTTACTTCTTTTTCATTAGATGTCTTCTACATATAGCATGTGACATTTCACTTATTATGAATTACAACAAATATATTATTTCATTTCTCATTACGTTTGCCATTTTCTTTCATTCAATTTTTCTTCTTAAACCGGGGGTGTGGGTATAAATAGCTGTGGGCGGAGCAAACATTCAGTTTCATCATTATTTTGGCCACGGTCATCTCGAGGAGGAAATATCTATGATACACAGTTTCATAGTAACTTTTGGTGCAAAATATGTGACAGGCATGGTTACTAGTGTTCCTCTCTACGAAACTTTTAGTCTTATTAAAGATAATATTCTTCTTCATTCTAAAACCTTCAAAAATCACTTCAAATTTCTGAGGTATGTGACCTTGGTCACGTTGGTCATGTGACATACAGTTTCATAAATATGCTGTTCATATCAACGGGGATTTTTGCTGATAAGCTCCGCCCACAAATTTTGGCGGTAGCCACTACCGCAAATTCACCTTTAACTCAATATATTTTACCTCCTTTTCATTGGATTTTCACTTATTTATTGCTTTTTAAAAAATCAATAACAACCTTTAAGTGACCAATAATTAATTGCTGAAACAAAAATTTACACTCTATGTTGCTTTAAGAATGATGGCATTCCCCGTGTAAACAAACAAATCAATTTTGCTTTATTGATCCACGTGCGATTTTATTTCACTATGACAATTGACAGTGAATTAAGTGAGAGGTCACTGTTTTCAATTATAGATAAGCCGGTCAATAGTATTAAAAAACACAACAAATATACATGTATGTGGGAGCTCAAGTTGAATGATCTTGTGATTTTTCTTTATATATGTGCTGTTTTATATTTAGGTCATCTCTTCATACCAAATTTATTTATGAGTTGGGGATCTGATTCCGTTACATATCTTCGTATCATATTGTTGATATACTTTTCAATGTCAATATGGCGCCTTATTGAAGTGATGGAAATTGGTGCATATTTCATTGTTAACCATTGTTTTAAGATTTGTTCACGTTTGTAAGTAATTTTCGAATTTACACTCCAACATTCATCATTTTTGACACAATTTGTTTAAACAGTTATAGGTCATCTATGTCAGCAATATCAACAAAATCAACAATCACCTATCATCTCAACTGACCTCCTTGGACATGGAAAGACCACAGTATATAACGTTGGGAATTCATGTCAAGCCTTGGGACAGACACACACATGTAGTGGGATGAAACCGGTTAATGGGATCTCAATCCCAGCCCTCCACTCTTGATAACTAGATATCCAACGGCAATTCATATATAAGCAAACGATAAAAAACAAATTCAAAAATGATTACAGTTTTAGTTTATTCTAATTAAATCATTCAATTTAAGGTATACTATATAATTAATGCATGTTCTTGGGTATGATACAAGGAATCTATTTATATTTGGATCAAATACATCTTAGCACTAAATAAACTTCAAAAAGAAATACAATCAAATTCAAACAGTAACCAATTTGACATTTTAGCAATAATTCAACATTTAAAACAAGTTCAGTCAAATTTAGACAATAATCAAATCTATTTTTTTCTACAATTAATCAAAAGCTAAAACAAGTTAGTATTTTAAGATGTCTTACGACGTTGGTCGTTGAAGACCTGAAATTATCAAATCTGTCAAATACTCCAGTGGTCTGTGTTTTTTCTGAAAATAACAATGATATATCTCGGAGAACGAAACTATGCTCTTTCATATATTATTCCGTTATTTGTGAGACATTGATATATTAAGCTTAAAGCCAAAAATAAAAACGTATATATCAATGTCGGGACTTGTCATGCTAAATTATAGCATATACAAATTTGTCTTGCAATAAAGAAGCTACAATAGCTTGTAGAAATATTGACTATTTATATACCATAGCTTAAACATTTTACCATTAATATATTGAAGTGGACAATTTACTGTCCATTTATATATTTGAAAGCTGGAAAAGGATATCCGTTTCAGCGACATGTCTGTATATACCTTTATATAGGAAGTGACCCCTCATCTATTCCGCCCAATAGGACACCTTGATGTTAAATGCAGAGAATGCAGGCAGCTGTTCTAATTCATGTTACTTTGAGAATACATATTCATTTTGACATAGACACGCAATATATTATATAAAATACAAAGAATTTATATCTTACATCATTGTTTGAGAGGAAAAGGGAGAGCTACTTTACTATTCATGACCCACACTTTTGACTGTGAGCGTACCTAGGAAGCGCGTCGTGCAGACTAATTTTGATACCTCTGCGTTTTAGTACGCATATGTCAATGTTGGTAACAGTGAAGATGATAATAAAGCATTTAACCTTTAAATCTAATTTGTCTGTGTGTTACTGTTATGTTTATATTTATTCCATGTAATGCAATTGCTATGCTTCACAACATATCACTATTATTAAATAATTGACCAATCCAATGTGTTATTAACGAGTCAAGATAAAAGCCACATGTACATGATTGTGATATCTACGTTGTTATCACGTTTATGTTGATGTTGTTAACAGCAGAGAGGATAATAAAACATCAACTAGCTGTAATAATTTAGATTTCTGTAATAACACTATCATACCATTAAAATCCTGATACTATGATTAAATGTTTGATACTATTATAATTATATTCAGAACATAGCTTTATACATAGTTAGAAAATGTAACACATATCCCTGTAAGACACACTAACGTTGTGGTATAACACCAATTACAAACCCGAGTTAATCCAACTATTAGATACTAATTACGTATTAATTTCTCCTTTCATATTAAGTTGAAGTTCTTACAAAAATGTAATAATTTAATAAAACACATTATCTAAATGAGAATGGCTAATGGTATATCTGTGCATAATTATTGCTGTATTTGTGATCTTCACTATTACATAATAGATGATTAGATGATGCACATCCCGGCCTTGTATGACTATAAACCAACCTTACCGACATACCTATATTACCACTGACTCTATTCTAAAGATTACATAGCTTGGTGGAGGTAAAAGAGACTAATCGAAATATTACCATTTAGTCACAAACAATGATTAAATGCTGACTAAAATGTTGCTATTATGATCTATAGCAGTCATTTTTGTCTATCATGCGACATTGCAATTTTAATATACTGAAATATCTATTGGTTTCAATGTGTCTATTACTTATTTTTTATAAAACTTATTTATAAATTGTATCCAATATTTGTATTTGCTTTCTGTGACGTTCACATGTTTACAACTGAACATGCTGAAAATATTACATTTCTCATTTAACAGTAGGAAGTGTTTCCTCGACATACTTTTAACTGATATAGGTGTGTGGTATTATGATTAGTATTGTTTCTTTGAGGGAGTTGAGGGAGACGGGAGAATGTTTGTTATCGGTGATAAAATGTATGTTTTCATGAATATATTATTGATGGCTTGCAACCAGGAAGAAACCGTTGATAGTTAGCTTTCAGAACAGAACTCACAGGAAATATTGCAATCGAATACAGTTTTACTGTCTATCGTTTATCTGTTTGGTGTTAACGTCTATTATAGACATACTTATTTAGTAAAAAATGTTCACACTTACCCACATTTGGCGCAGTACCTGAAACAATACAAATATGAAACTAATAAGTTACATGTTAGTATGCATTGAGCAATCTCACAGTGGTCATATCTACATGAACTACTTACAGTTTATTATTTTAATATTCAATTAATAGGTTGCTTTATAGTAAGAATATATTGTCACTATTGCAGGCGGATGTGTACAAATAAGTGCATGTTATGTCAAACAAATAAATGCCACGACATAGCTGAAAAACTGCCACATATTGCATTAATCACCAAGCAATCAATGATAGATGTACACAACTTATTATTAGAAGGAACACCATCCACATTTTTCAATTGCTTGGTATAGTAACATTAATCTATTAATGCTGTTCATGTTTATCATAGTAACGCATATAAATAAAAGGGCATATTGGTCAATAAAAAAAAAATGTATTGCTGGATGTTTTTTATGTTCACCTGCATAGAGAAATAAACATAATGTATATGGACGATTCAGATTATTTATGTCTTCTGCACCAACAATTTATTTGAACTTCAGTTAAATGTTGTGTGCTGTTTGTCATAAATAATATGTGAAACAAATAAATGCCACGATATAGTTCAAATACTGCTACAGTTTACTTTAAACATATTTTAATGTTCTGCTCCAGTTTGCGTTAATCACCAAAGCAATCGCTCATAGATGCACACAACTAATTATTAGAAGGAACATTATAACAATCAACATCATTCCATTGTTTGATACAATAACACTAATATATTTGTGTTGATCATGTTTATCATAGTAACATATATAAATAGAAGGTCATATTTGTCGATCAAATTAAAATGTGTTTTCGGGGTATTTATTTCACAAATGTGCATAAAGAAATAACAATAATTTATAAGAATGATTCTGATGAGGGCTATGCTTCATATTTTTGAGAACAAACATTTGATTGAACTTCAGTTCAACGTTGTGTGATGTTTATTATTCCATAGATTTACACTTATGTTCTGTCATGTGTTACTCCATTAGCACAATTTATTGCACCAATGATACAGTGTGATCGTTTGCTTGAACGTTGTACTGTTGATTTTTGTATAGCATATACCTGCTTACGGTTACACACACATGTTTAAAGAGGGATCAACCGCGTATGCATGAATCAATAATCTCAGAAATATACAGGTATGTTTCAGATGTACCTAAAACATCTGATGATATCTTATGTCGTTTGTTTCGAACGTATTTAGTTGTCATAATAACACAAGGTACCTTATATAAGAAATAATTAGCGTCTATTTTTCCAGATTTTATGTAATATACTACCGTACATGTATTATACTTACAAACCAACACTGTAAAAAAATAAAAGAAAACATTACTCTTTACTGAATGTAACAGTGAAGTAATGATGGTATCGAAATCAATATATAAAGTGATATAACTACAATACTGGTATATCAAACATAGTGATCTGACATACAACATGGAGTTAGTAGCCTTATCAGAAATACATGTGTGTACATTCGTCATTAAATCTGACATACAACATGGAGTTAGTAGCCTTATCAGAAATACATGTGTGTATATTCATTATTAAATCTGACATACTGGTCTGACAATACAACATGGTGTAAGTAGTGTTAGCAGTGACACATAGTGATCTGACATACGACATGGAGTTAGTAGCCTTATCAGAAATACATGTGCATACATTCATCATTAAATCTGACATACTGATCTGACATACAACAGGGTGTCAGTAATGATATCAGTAACACATGCGTGTACATTCATCATTAAATCTGACATAGTGATCTGACATACAACATGGTGTAAGAAGTGTTGTCAGTAACACATGTGTGTACATTCATCTTTAAATCAGACATACTGATCATACATATAACATGGTGTAAGTAGTGTTAACAGTGACACATGCCTGTATATTTATCATTAAATCATACATAGTGATCTGATATACAACATGGTGTAAGGAGTTTTATCAGTAACAGATGTGTGTACATTCATCATTACATCTGACGTAGTTTTCAAAGTTGGAGGGTTTCGGTCACAATACAAAGCAAATACTAAGGGTAGAGACAAACAAAATAAGGTGCATTACTTCATTGCAAGATGGGCAACACCTCGTTCACCTATATTCATTTTAATTTTAACTTTAGCTGATTTCTGTTATATAAGTATAACTTTAGTTTATCATAAAGACATTCTTTTTTTACCTTAATTTTCTACATGACGTTAGAGAACACTGAAGTGGCAATCACAAATGGAAAATCCAAAGAAAATGGCAACATAGGGTACAGAAAACGAAGAAAAACAAAACACAATATGAAATGGACACCACTATGCGCAAGCAAACACATATAGCGTAATTAAGACATGATCCCTCCTACAAACAAGTGGTGGTAAAGGCAAAACGAACATCGTTTATATGCGGAAATTGTAACGGACGCGACACGTTTCAGCAATAACCTTCATAAAATACGCATAAATATAACAACCAAATAATATAAAAGTATTTGGGAGCAAGAAAACTAAACGGAATGGACAGGATAGCCAATATAAATCAAATGGTTATTTTCAACTCTCAAATGTCATTTTCAGAAATAACTGATACTGATCTCTTATAATTAGATTAGGAATTGAAACCTGCAGACAATTATCCCATCTTCGCTTCTTCACCTATGTCAGAACCATATTTATATTAAATGGCAGTGTTTTTCGAGGAAACCGAGTGTGTGTGTCGAGTAATGCAACAACCTTTCTAAAATACAATAGCTCATTTGATATTAGTCTTTCCAATCTTCTAGTGGGGATAAATCTCAGTGAGACAGGTTGATGTCAACATAGCTATGATGGATCGAAATATCAGACTATCACTCGTATACAGTCTTGTCTCGGATGCAGTTGCTGCTTTTGGTATGTCTTTGTTAAAGGTCCGAAACGGTATATTGCAATATAAATACATCAAAAATGACTGGGACTAGCAAACTGTAGCTCCGAGTTACACTCGTTTTGCTATCCCCGAGGAAGGAGAGAGTGATACGCTAACATTCAGATCTTTTAGTAGTATATCAGTTTAATTCCTGTTTGATAAACTTTAGTGTTGTGAAGGTTAATATAAAGAAGAACAACATGATGTCCACGCAGAAGGGTCAGAACATGAAGACAAAATAAGTCAGATGTTTATATCCTGGAGCTATGTAATAGCGGAGTGAGAGAGTCGTTGTTATTTAATGTGAAAATGAGCAATTGTTCAGCAATATAATGGCGAGATAGGTTGCAGTTCGTTGAGTTTATGGTGATGGCCGTTTTTACTAAGCGAACACGATTTTTTTT
>MJUT01036279.1:41058-51844 GCA_002080005.1 Gigantidas platifrons | reverse complement strand
TATAAATTGAACATACCATTTCATGATTCAAGAAGGAAGAGATGCAAAAGACTTAAGTGCATTTTTTATGCTTAATATTGAAATATTAGACTGTTTCAGTCATTATACACGTACATTAGTTATTTAAAAAACGATTTTTGTCTTACATTTATTTTATATGTAAAAAATGTTTATAAGTGGATTTTTTCTGGAGATGTCTTGCTAAAAAGTGGCCCTAATGTTCAAGCAATGTATTAAGACTATGTGCATGAAAAAATATGGATATTTAGATTTTATATGATTTTTTCCATTTAATTTGCGGAATTGACATTTTTCTTGATAAAAATGTGCAAAAACGTTTTGGGGTACAGGTGTTTAAATAGCCATAACTTCATCAATGTAACAGATATCTTGCTCAAACAAATTGCATTTCACTTCAGAAATACTATTGATAACATCTGATTTCAATAAATTCTGCTCACCATTCAGCATAAATTTCCGTTACCATCCCTAGTGTAGTAAACATGACATTGACATGCGAATGAATGAATGAAATGGACATGCTTTGTTTTTAAGTTGAAACGGAAGAAACAGATACTTGCACTCGTCCTTATTGAAGATCTGGGATTTCTTCCTCTCCAGTGGGAGCGCCAAGCACCATTTCCGTACCTCCACTCATGTTACGTATTGTCCACAGATTCAAGGGAGAATACTCCAATATTGTATACCACTCATATGGCACTCGCGGCACTTCACGTCATTTATTTGTTTACGTTACATGTGTGTGGTTTTTTATGAAATAAAGTAGAAAAAGTAATAAACTATGCATATTTTTTTAATTTGTTGGTATCTTAAGTATGTTTACTATATGATTGAATCGTACTGAACATTAATTGTGAAATGTATATCTTATAAACGGCTTTGAAAATCGGAAATTGCTTTGATGTTTTTGGAAATAAAATTATGGCGGGTAAATACCCTGGTCTAATTATAACTGACTATTAAGCATCCTATTGGTTGTTTAAATATAAAATGATCAAAAATAGATATAAAAAGGATAAGAGATTCCAAAAAATGCATAATTGCCCATCATTCATTGCAAATATGCTAGAGAGGCTATGTGTAGAAAGGTTAAAATCTATGTTGTTTACATCGAAACGCGACTACAGAAAACGGTTTTATAAAATCTTTAACTCACTTTAAATGTTTTTTTATTTGTTTTACAGTGGATCTGGATTCTGGACACATTCATATTTAACAATTTTCAGTTATTTATATATATTTTTAGAACAATTACACCATAATAATTCCATAAACAACGCAAGAATGGAAAGATGTGATCAAGTAAATGGCCATGTACACTGTTTTGTGTTTATGATATTGTTTAAGTTTTATTTCCGTCTTGTTTATTATTGTAATGAAGAAAGATTTCTTCACTTCCAGTTCCATAGCCAAGCTTTTTGTGTAATTTCTTGAGCAACCTCATGATCAAACAAACGAACAAATGCTTTAAATTGTCAATCAAGACGCCCACAATGTCAATGAGCAGTATAATCAATAAAAATCGCAATTGATTCACATAATATTTTTTTTATTGGATAGGACCTGGGACTATTATAATATTATAATAGTCCCAGATAGGACAATACAAACAAAATTAAAAAAAAAACATGTACAGACTACAGTACAGGTATAACTTTAACTTAAAAAAAAATATGCACCCCTATATCTTTTTTAAGACATATTTTTTTATTTTGTATTAAAAAAAATATGCACCCCTATATCTTTTTTAAGACATATATTTTTTTATTTTGTATTAAAAAAAATATGCACCCCTATATCTTTTTTAAGACATATTTTTTTATTTTGTATTAAAAAAAATATGCACCCAATAATATATCATTTATGACATGCAGTATAACTTAACTGAAAAAAAATATGCACAATTACATACTATATAACTTTACTAAAAAAAAATATGCACCTCTACATACTAGATATAACATTACTAAAAAAATTATGCACCCTACATGCTACAAGTATACTATGTGGGGGTGGATATTCTTTTAAATTAAGTTATATATATCCTAAAGTTGATAGAGGTGCATAATTCTTTTTAATAAAGCTATAGTGTCTTAAAGACAAGCCCATGTGGTCACAGAGGGGTATGCAGATGTTAAACTGCTACAAAGTCCACCCTGACACAAATCATGAGCCTTTTAAATAGTCATTGTGGTCAAGAAGACATATCTAAATGTTATGTCCATCTCATTCAGAAAAAGTTGGATGATATTGAATTTTATGAGTTTGTAAAAAAGACTTGCAAATATGTCTGATTTTTCTTTGTAGGAAATGTGAAAGAAAATTTAAGCATTTTTTTCTAGGGTACTGGAGGAAAATTATAATCATGCTTCTTTCTTTAAGAAACTGTGTGAAAATGTCAGTTGCCCCTCAGAAAAAAATGTGTTTTTTTTTACACTATTTTGATATTTGTGATAAAAGAGGAGATCACACCACTGATATTGATCCATTATTATTATGTCATTATGCCCTAGATAATTTGAAAAAAGAAAAAGAATGTTTTGTATGAAACATCTTCAAGGACTATAATACAAGATATATTTCAGTTTAAAAAGAAAATGTGGATATCTTTTTGAAACATTTAAAATTTGAGTTAAATTTTCATACAGATATTGATGATTCAGTAAAGATATGTTGTTGTCTCACATGTTATAAGAGTTTCAATTCATTTTGTATGTCAGATACAGGAGAGGAAGTTATGTTTCAATCTTTTCAGTACATAAATACATGTTTACATAGGTATAATTTTGATGATTCTGTTTCACAGGATAATGTAGACCTTTGAATGAATTCTTTATTTGCAAAAAGCACATACATGCTATAGCAACGAATATATATAATGATAAAAAAAAAGAAAGGGATAACAGAGAACAATATGACAAAGTTAATTGTAAATAAGATATAATTTATAATCTTAATTTCCAAGCTGAATTCAAAGATCAATAAAACCTAGATTACATAACAGCTAGATCTTTTACATTTGACACCATTTTTTTTCAACCTTTATTTGCCTCAATATAAGCAAGAGCTTATATATTTCATATACTATTGAAGGTTTTACAGATAAAATATGATACCAATATTTCAAAATTATATGGTGTCTATAAACATACAGAGGAAAATGACCAAGTTCACCATATAAAAAAAGGCAAAGGAAATAAGTGAATTTATTGCAGAATTATTTTTTGAATGGAAAGGTTATTTTGTTTCCATTCTGCCTTTGATTTCAAATCTATGTGTGAATGGTAGTCATTCTGTCTTTGTTTTAAAATCTATGTGTGAATGCTTGTAATTCTGTCTTTGTTTTAAAATATATGTGTGAATGCTTTTTACAAGTAATTCTGTCTGTTTTAAAATATGTGTTACTGTATGAATGGTAGTCATTCTGTCTTTGTGGTCATTTGTAAGTTCATGTAACTCTGGTTATGCATTCCCTTATTTAAGTAAATTTAGTATTGATATATAGTTCAAGAGCTTTATATTTTTTTATTTGAATTCTCTTGTAGTAAAAACTGTTACTGTTCACCTGTTAAAACTTATCTAAAGTTTCTTACTTTATTTAACTAAAGTAAATAATTTTGTTGGTTTTTTATTAAATTATTTTGTGATATTTTAAAATTATAACCTATATG
Organism: Gigantidas platifrons; assembly: GCA_002080005.1. Taxonomy (NCBI): domain Eukaryota; kingdom Metazoa; phylum Mollusca; class Bivalvia; order Mytilida; family Modiolidae; genus Gigantidas; species Gigantidas platifrons. Next base: position 48,152 of record MJUT01036279.1, on the reverse strand, counting down.
GAATATAATGAGATAACATCACATGACAAACTTAGAATCAAAGAAAGAGATAATTGATTTTGTTGTTGTTCTTCATCTTAAAAGAGGAAATTAAAATGTGATCATTGATTGGATCATTGGTCAACCACATCATCATCAAATGGGGTCATGGCTTGGGTCTGTGGTCATCCTAATCTACTCACACTTGAATGTCCGGACTCCAGTTTGAGTTTGTATTTCTTGGTGTATGATTTCCTATGTTTTTTTTTTTAATTTGTGAATTAATTTTTAATACTTGTTACAGGCCCTTTCAATCATTTTTCTTTTCAGTATGCTTTCTGAGATTGAATATTTTTTTCTGACATTTTGTACTTGCCAAAATCACTATAACAATTATTTGTATCCACATGTCCAATAAGACAAGAAAACTTGCTACACTCAAGGATTTATATAATAGTCCTACTATATAAATCCTTGCTACACTTAAAAAAGTATATTTATTATTCGCATACCACCACCCCCCTTTTTCCAAACAAACCCAACAAAATCTACCACACACATAAAATAAAAATCACTTGTTGAGGTCTTGTGTTCCAATAAACCTGCAGAGGTAGAATTTAAACCTGGTTTGACATCAGTCAGGTGTACAACACGCTTCATTAGCATGGATCGGTCGGAGCTCCCACTGAACCTGAATAAAATTTTAACTACATCCACGATTTTTTTTTAATGAGACCAGAATATAACTCAACTTTGCTGACGATGTTTAAATACGATAATTAGGTAAGCCAAGTCCACATTTGTTTAGCAAGTTCGGAATAGGGAATACATTACCGTACCTACAAAGGTCTCAAAATGCTAAAAATGACCGAAAATGAACCACGACTTCAAACCCAAATTTATAAGTGGAGCGAGCAAATGACGGGTTTGTTTAATTAACAGACCTTCCTTTATGTTTATTCTTTCGATTTAAATATATTTCAACCTTCATCGGTTTTTAGGACGCATTTGTGTCAGTCAACTGCAGACCAGGGTATTACCCGCCATATTTTTATTGACATCTGGCGTCGTTTGATATTTCTAATATTTCGAGCAGTTAGGCGTTTTGTACATGTTTTATTGGTTAAGTTACACCAAACACATGATCATTAACAAAGTTACGATGAATATTATGATCAAATTAATTCAGATGTTGCTTATTTTTGTATTTGAAATACGGCCTCGCGATCGTTTACAAAATGACAGTGACGCCATGACTGTTTTTATGATTATCTCCCTTTCCCCGCGTGACTACAGATCGGAACTCTTCAATGTCGGCGGCTTTCCCACTGTCTCGTGAGAGAAATGCAACGTCTTTCCACTCGTTCCGCTACGGTCCACTCGTGAAAAGACGGAATTTCTCGCACTCGTGGAAGAAATCCCAGATCTTCAATATGGACTCGTGTAAGAACCTATTAGTCTCCCACCGAGAGACTTTCTGTGCAGATCTGAGGATTGGGTACTGAGAACCCTCACCACATTAGCCAATACAGGATTTTACTCCTTAAAAGAAAATGAGAGCAAATTTATACTTACTATTAGCTATCTTATTTACTCCAAATTTCAATATAGCAACCAGGAAGCATCACGACGGGTTCACGTCTGTTAAAAATATTAATCAATGATCGTTAAGCAAATATAGAGGTAGGCGGAGTTTATTTTAACAGACATCAGGTAAAATAAAATAGATAATATCTGTGTTTACAATAATACAATGTGGTTGATTTTATGTAAAAAAAACATTATGTATGTTAGAGTGTACGTGTTAAGGATATCGTATGTTTAGGAAGCATCGCACTTTATTATATAGGTCATTTTAAGTTTTTCCTATATTTCATAACACAATAAATAATAAAAAAAAAAACTCGATCAATTAAAATGCATTGATGTAAATTAGCTCTAATGATAACAGAGATCATTTGAATAAAACATGTCATCATTAATTGTATTTTTGCAATAAAAATTTAGTAGAATTGTCCAATTATGTCTACTACGCACAGCTTGAATAAGATTGAATTATATGTAATCTACTAGTTTTTATTATAATTATCCAATATTATCACTTAGCTTTTATTGTCCCCCGCCTCCGCAAAAAGTGGAGCGGGGTATATGGAAATGCCGGGCGTCCGTCCGTCGGATATATTGTAAGCGCTTTCAGATTTTTATTTGTTGACCAATTGATTTCAAACTTACACACAAGCATTATATTAAGAATCTCTAGCTTAAGTTCGAAACTGGGCAAAATTTGAGAAAGAAATTCTTGTAAAATCATGGTTTTTTTTCAGAAAAGTACATATTTTGAGAACTACACATTTCTCTGAAACTACAAAAGATAGAAGCTTAATATTTGGTATGGGTGGATATGCCAATGTGAAGTTGAGGATGCAATATTCCCTCTCTCCCCCCTTCGAAAAAAAATCTTGTAAAATCATGTTTTTTTAATAGATAAAAATATATGTTTTGAGAATTACACATTTCTCTGAAACTACAAAAGATAGGAACTTAATATTTGGCATGGGTGGAGATGGCAATGTGAGGTTGAGGATGCAACATTCCCCCTCCCTTGCCGCAGCTCAGCCCCACCCCTCTGGGGAATCTGTATAGACAAATGTGACCGAGATCCCCACCCTAAACCATATATATTTATGATCAAGGTGAATAGGCAAATTAAATGACTTATAGCTAAGGCCCCGGGGGTCACACCCCACCCCTACCTGAAGTAAACTTTGTAATGGTTGAGGTCCCCACCCCTAAGCCATATATATTTATGATCAGGGTGACTAGGCAAATTAAATGCCTTATAGCTCAGGCCCTGGGGGTCATACCCCACCCCTTACCTGAAGTGAACTTTTTAATGGTTGAGATCCCCACCCCTAAACCATATATATTTATGATCAGGGTGAATAGACAAATTAAATGCCCCAAGATTTTGACTTGCAATTTTATAAATATATCACATGGATAACATTATGCTCACATTACACCTCTTTCTATTGCGACGGGGGACACATGGCTACGTATTGCAATCTTGTTAATATTCATTTCCTCCATCACAACAATGCTCATTACAAAAAAAAAAACAGGTTTCACTATCCCAAAGTAAAATGTACGAAATTTTCAGTTGTAAATATATTTGATTACAAAATAAACAACTGAATGCACAAAATATTGACATTGTGTGTAAATAAAAGAGTTTTTAAATGTCTGTATAAATTTCTGTATTAAGATTTAAAAGATATTTGTAGATAAAATAAAGCTTGTCAGTGACTTGCTACAGATCGGTAGTTTTCTCAGGTTCCTCCACCAATAAACCTGACCACTACGATATAACTGAAATATAGGTAAAAGTGTCGCTAAACACCATAAATACACCCCATATTGGGATTCCATGTAAATATAAGAGTTATTAAATGTATGTATGTATTTCTGTATTAAGATTTAAATCATATTTTCAGATAAAATAAAATTTGTCAGTGACTTGCGACAGGTCGGTGGTTTTCTCCTGGTACTCCTGTTTCCTCCACTTATAAAACTGACCGGCACGATATAGCTGAAATATTGTTAAAAGTGGTGTTAAAAACCATAAACCAACCATCAGATAAAATAGGGTTTGTTTGTTCGCTATGTATCTAACACTACCGTAATGTAGTTGAACTCAATGGTGTCGACCGTAAATCGTTGGAAGTGATGACATCATCTTAACTACTAGGAACCATTTGATAAGTACCTTCCTTGTTAGCAGCAACCTTCTATCAATATAAAGAACAGCAACCTCTGGAATATCGTATCAACTGAAATATATATATATAGGTGCTGCTGCAATGTTGCTATATTTAAATGGAATGTTCACAGTGGGAAAATTGAATTCATCTCTTTTGCCGTAGTTTCGTTCTTAGCCGGCCACCAATTTCAAGTTTTATGTATGATACCAACCTACTGGCATCCTTTATTTCAAGCTCAATAGGATAGATATGATCCACATAATCACCAAACCCAGAAATAATTAGTGAAAGGACATAATCTGTATAGTGGAGAGTGAAATTATAAAATCAGGCTAGCTTCTTTTCGCTTTTCCTGAGAAGTCCATGTTTGAAGTCTGCCTCATACGAATAAAGAACAAAGTCGGCGAGAAGAGGAACACAATTGATACCTATAAGAATGCTGACTATTCTGTGATTCAAACACAAAAACGATATTGTTAGAGGCCTTGTCTGCATAGGCAACAACATTCTGATTATGGATATAGAGCATCTATGTTTTCTCTTTCACATTTTGTACATATTCCCGGCATAATCCTCAGCAGAATCATTATAATTTCATAGGCAACATTTGGCATAAGATGCAGAACAAAGAAAACACAACACAGAACCCTAAAAGGATAAGCAACACGGAACTCATTAAAACCCAGGTGTGAACTAAGGTATTAGCGAAGGATAAGCTTTTCCTGTTTCCTAGAATACATATAATAATACATGTTAATCATTGTCATGTCCGATAAAAATCCTGTCGGTGATAGAGAAAATAAAATAAATATTTCTTAGAACTGGATATTTTGTATTATCTGATGCTCTCGTGGCAAGTAGAATGTTGATTGGCTAACAAGGTACTTCCAAAACTTCAGGGAAGCAGTACGCTGACAAAAATCAATAATCTCTCTCACCTATGTGCTGTCCATTTACATTGTGCACAGCAGACGACCTCTCTCACCTATTGCCTGTGCTGTGTATTTCATACGGCACAGAAAAATCAATAATCGCATGTTGTGTTGATGCTTTGTTTTATGATTAAACTAAAGAAAAAGTTTAAATAGACAATACTCGATATCCACAAAAGAAAAGTTTAAATACACTTAGTTCTTTTCCATTTGTCACATATTGCCGTGCTGTGTATTTCATAAGGCACAGAAAATCATATGACATCGCTGTCCATTTACACTGCAGCAGACGACACAATGTAAATACTCTAGGTTACTAACTATGACAGGAAATTAATCTTTAAAAGTTGCTAATGCATTTGCACGAATACACGAACGAGTTTTTCACACCGTTTTTAGTTTACTTTTCCCGTCTAAATTGCCCTTCACGACATCGTTCCCACATAATTCGTGCTCAAACTTATCCGTTTTTAGTAGAGTATTGGAAGGCGAATGCGATTTCTTACACAGTAGCCATCATTGTCTTTACCGATACATCTGATGACGAATGCACAATAGCTAAGTTTATAACATGTGTCTTAGAATGTACGTATTGCGCTGTTGGAATCCGTTCCATAATCCTGGCTTGAACACCCCTGTGAATACCCGACATGCTTGTTGATCCATCATACCCTTGTGCTCTCATATTACCAATAACTATGCCGAAATTCACAAGCCTAATTAAAGCAACTCAGCAAGATATACACCGGTAGCTTGCCCTCACAAAACCAACCAAGACATTTCTCAGGAAGAATAACTTTACCATCAGTACATTCTACAAACATTACACACACGGAAACTTGTTCATATGTTGAAACATCAGTTGGTTCATTACCAATTAAACCAAGTATACAAAGTCATTACAAGCTCTTACAATTTGTTTACCTACCATTTCACCACTAATGTCGATTTCTGGAGATGTGTATTTTATCCTCGAATTAGGTACTGTGATATCCAGGTGAGACCATTTACGACTTCCTTTTTTCTCCATGTCTATTTGATGGCATGTGGTCTGATATAGAACACACCCCCGAAAGGTCCGTAGCCGAATCCGCTTAGTCAGGAAAAGCAGGAGGAGGGTGAGATACGAAAGGTCCGTTGCCATTCACCACCGTACAAGCTATTCCAACTTCTTGACTAGTTGTCAGTTATTTACAAGGACTCACTGATCCTGTTAATGCACTTTCTCCCATTATTACGGCGTTTTAACCCCGCTTAACCAGTGGTAGAAAAATCTGTAATTCTCTAGAGGATTAAAATGTCTCGTGCGTTTACCCGCATTTGACTCGCTTGAGGGCTTTTGAAATAAAGTTCGTGTTGAATAATGGGAAAAACAGGTATCTCCTTCAGTTGCCCATATGGGTTACGATATTTCTCCACTCTAGAGAGTTAAATTAAAAATTTTAACCACTCGCCTGACGGCCTATGGTTAAAATTTTAAATTCAACTCTCTTGAGTGGAGAAATATCGTAACCCACGGGCAACTGAATGAGATTCTATATGTCCATGTTAATGTTGTTATTTATTTTTGAGACACGGTGTGGTCTTCTTAGAAAGAAACTAATCTATGTAGGTTATTTTATTGTTTTTTATCTGTATTAGCGCTGGAGATCCAATTATCAAGCTTGAGAGGGTTTGGGGGTCACATTAACATGTTTAACCACGCCACATTTTTGTGTCTGTCCCTTACGAGAACATGGATTTCCATCGTTATGTGTCGTCTATTTATGTTCAATAATTTGAGGTGATCGATAGTTGTTCGTGTTGTTGAAGTTTGTGAAGTTGTTCGTTTGCTTGTGAAGTTGTTCGTTGTGTTGAAGTTTGTGAAGTTATTATTTTGTTTGTGAAGTTGTTCATTTTGTTGAAGTTTGTGAAGTTGTTCTTTTGTTTGTGAAGTTGTTTATTTTGTTGAAGTTTGTGAAGTTGTTCGTTTTGTTGAAGTTTGTGAAGTTATTCATTTTGTTGAAGTTTGTAAAGTTGTTCGTTTTGTTGAAGTTTGTGAAGTTATTCATTTCGTTGAAGTTTTTAAAGTTGTTCGTTTTGTTGAGGTTTGTGAAGTTATTCATTTTGTTGAAGTTTGTGAAGTTGTTCGTTTTGTTGAAGTTTGTGAAATTGTTCGCTTTGTTGAAGTGTGTGAAGTTGTTCGTGTTGTTGAAGTTTATGAAGTTGTTCGTTTTGTTGACGTTTGTGAAGTTGTTCGTTTTGTTGAAGTTTGTGAAATTGTTCGCTTTGTTGAAGTTTGTGAAGTTGTTCGTTTTGTTGAAGTTTGTGAAGTTGTTCATTTTGTTGAAGTTTGTGAAGTTGTTCGTTTTGTTGAAGTTTGTGAAGTTGTTCGCTTTGTTGAAGTTTGTGAAGTTGTTCGTTTTGTTGAAGTTTGTGAAGT
>MJUT01036279.1:22070-33469 GCA_002080005.1 Gigantidas platifrons | reverse complement strand
TATATATCATTTTGTGTATATTTCGTCTATAGTGTATGAGCCTATCACCAATACGGCGTGGGTTCGCGCCTGGCTTTGTAAATTACAAAAAGGGTGCATTCGACTCACAGCCGCAAGTGATAAAGTTTTCCAGTTGCATTCCCATGGTCGGTGGTTCCCTCCGGGTACTCCGGCTTCTTCCGCCACTTAAACTGGTCACTATGATATAGCTGAAATATTGCTGAAAGTGGCGTTTAACACAATAAATCAAATCAATCAAATCTATAGTGTATTCATTCTATCTCATTTGTATAACACTTTTCTATTTTTAAAATATATAGTTATAAAAAAGTAAAGATATACTTTATATTAAAATACCTTCATTAAATAACAAAAATACAAGCCCATTATAGGCACTATGCACAACTATCACAAGGCAAAATGCAAATATATACAGAAAATTGTTTCTATAATTTTGATGTAAGTGAGTGATTGTTGCTTAACGCCAACTCAGCAATTTTCAGTTATATCATCGCGGGAACAAGTTAATTTTCTTTGAAATGATGATGAGGTCCGCTATGTATTATACTAACACGCTTAGTGCAATTCTATAATGCTAGCTCACTGAAACAACTGTCCGCGGGCAGACATTTGGACCGACCCGGACACATTATCCTGATTCCGAGCCAATCGGTATTTGATCATTCTCCTTAATGCTGCGTGCTTAGCGGAGAAGCAACAAATATCAATTTATAGTCTTAGGTTTGTCCCAATCGGCACTCGAACCCACGATCTACCGTATCCCAGGCGGTCACGCTAATCATTACACCACTGATGCTGCTCAAATGGACTAATTCTGAAACAAGAGGTAGTGGATAGACAAGTAATATTTGGTTTGACTTGACTGGGACTCGAAACTATGATCTACCGCACTCGAGGCGAGCACGGTAGCCATTACACCACAGATGCGCTTTTGTTTTAAATTAGATGATTTGGTGAATCTAACAAAAAAGATCACAAAAAAAAATATATATAAATATATATGAGCCATTATTAAATCTATTTTTGTACTGTGATATTAGGATATCAATGTAAGTAACTAGTTTCGGGTGAGCACGGTTCAAGGACCACTTTATTAAGACGGTGCTTGAATTTGTTTGTTTCTGAGTAATATGATTAAACTTAGTTTGCATTGAAAAATACATTATAACATTCTTACAATCATAAATTTAAAACTCAAGTCTGATTTCAATAAGCACTTATATCTACAGCATTTTTCTATAGTTATTAGATTAGATTCTTTAACAACACTTGTTTAATCATAAACTATTTTAATTTAGATATTTCTATAAACTTATTCTTACTTACAATATCATTATTTATTTAAAGAATGATTTTTACATATTGAATTTAGATTTTTAAGGACATTTTACAAATTTAATATTATTATTTTGAGATCTTCATGTATTTATAATTAATTGTTAATTGTTATTTAAATACCTATTGCAATATCATTGTTGACATTCATTGAATATGATATTTCAAAATGTTGAAATACAAAGAAACAAACATAAAAACTAATACAACCCCCCCAAAAAAAAAACAAAAACAAACAAAAACAAAAACAAAACCAAACAAACATACAAACAAAAAAAAACCATAAACATATCACCAAAGGCATTCGCAAAAAAGGCTACTGTTTAAATTTAAGGTGAACAAATGACTGTTTTCAGTAATGACCACCATTTGGGATGAAGGACGTTCTGTCATATATTGTTTTGAAAGAAGATCATCTAATGGCTATTACTTTGGATTAAACTGTCTCAGTCGTGGTCACAATTAGCTCAATTTGCATATCATGGACCTATGTTTTACCGCAATGATCTACTTTTATATCGATATCAGCCATGATTGGACGATTGGTATCATCACCAGATACAATCTTAGAACTAAACACACTAGAGGTGATTCGGCGAAGGTTTGGTTAAAATTGTCCCAGTGCACGGTGCATAGCCATAACGGATTCTTTTGGGTGAAACGGATTCTTTCGGACCAAGAAACGGATCATTTCGGATTTTTTTCAACATGAAATGGATGACAATGCGAATGAGACGATAGTGATGGAACAGGAAAGGTAATTAAAACAATCTAACTATTCCACGGAACTTCTAAGTTTACCGATATACCGCTTTTCCTTTACAGCTGTATACATTCCTCTCATATATTCTACAAAGTGCGCACAAAACAACACCCGTTGACTTCGTATTTTTCATATCGATAGTTTGTTACTTATTTACACTTTATTTCTAAAAATATATATACATAGCTGATTCATAATACTTTTTCTTTACATGTGGACTTATTTCTAATTATAACATCAATTAATTTAACAGAAAAAAAACCTTAACCCAATACGCAGGTAACGGATTCTTTATGATTTGGTCATTTCTGGCACCGGACTACTTTCGGATCATAATGGCACCGGACACTTCATGATTATTCTCTTTTTCTTTACAGAAAGAGAAGAAAGCGTTCCAGTTGATGGCTACATAAACCAAAGAGAAGCAAACAGTTTTTGTGTAATTCACTGTTATTCAACTGCATGTAAGACAACAATGATCCGATCAACGTCCGATGCATTTCACTTAATGATACGGTCAAAAGCAGCGCTAAAATTATGCTATAATCAAAAGCTGTATTTTGTGATTCGATTAAGATGGCAAAACTGCCATTTCCAAACGCTTATTTAAATATTCAAAACTTTTAGTTGGCATAAACTGATTTTTTGAGTAATGGCAGTCAACAATTAATTGTTTGTGCATTAACGTAAATCTTTGACATTTGGTTTGAGCTTAGGTAGGATAACATGGGGTTGAAATGAATTGTATTGAATTGGGGCAAAAAATATATAGCCGTGATGGCGATTAGCCCGATTTTGCACTGTAAAACTTGGTTTACCACACCATTTTCAATTGAAAATATCTGTACAAAGTCAGGAATATAACGATTATCACTGAAGCAAAGTCTGCTTTTGAACGTATCATGCATCGAACGTTGATCGGATCTTTTTTGTCATACGTGCCGTTGAATAAGAGTGAATTACACAAAAACTGTTGAAATTGGGATAATGTTTCATACATCAGAACAACGATGCTGAAACTTTACAAAAAGATCTAGATAAGCTGGGACAATGGGAAAATGAATGGTGCATGAAATTCCACCCTGATAAATGCACAGTACTCAGAGTAACCAACAAAAAGAAAACAATTGATACCAAATACCAACTCCACGGGCATACGCTAGAGTTAGTTACATCTGCCAAATATTTAGGACTCGCATTCACAAACAAATTACAATGGGACCAGCACATAAATTATATAACCATGAAAGCAAATAAAACTCTTGGCTTCCTGCGCAGAAACATGAAAATCCCATCAATCAGGATAAAAGAACAAGCCTATTTCACTCTTGTACGTCCAGTAGTGGAATATGCTAGTACAGTCTGGAACCCATATACACAAACTGATATAAACAAGGTGGAGGCAGTACAGAGAAGAGCGGCTAGATATGTAGCAAACAATCACAGAAATAGATCTAGTGTAAGCAACATCATACAAAGACTAAAATGGAGACCACTTGCAAACAGAAGAAAGGACGCTAGACTTGTGATGTTGTATAAAATCGACAGACAACTTGTACCCATCAACAAGGAAAATAGGCTAATTCCACTAGGCCGAAAAACCAAAAAAGATCACAGCAGGTCATTACAGATACCATCGTCTCGCATTGACACCAGGAAAATGTCATTCTTTCCAAGAACAGTACGAGACTGGAACCTACTAGCCCCAAGACATTGTTGAGATGGACACACCTGAGGCCTTTAAGGCAAGGGTCGTGTCCCTATAGCCAAGACAGTGACAACTGTATATAGTTTTAATTGTAAATTCAATTCTTTTATTATTTATTATCATCTAAATGAAACTGATTTAAATTTTGGCTATATTTTTCATTGGGTATGCGCACAAAAATCAAAATTGCATAATCTTCAATATGATGAAGGGGGCAATCATATGGCAGAAGCAGAAGTAGAAGGTAATGGATAAAGCTTTAATATTGATGTTGAATCATAACTTGGGAAGTACGAAGTTTTGTAAAATAAATGATGAAAGTTCATAGCGTTAAATTTTGACATGATTATTTGTAAAAATGTGGTTAAAAGTCCACCGAAATGTCAATGATATAAGAAAACAAATAATAGCTTCCATAAAGAAACATATAATCATCATTTGCACCCACAAATCAATTCATAACTCCGACAGAAAAGGCATAACTTATCGAATATCTTAACCCTGCTGATCCACTTCTCTTGTTGTAAATAACCAATTTTGATCGTATCAATCGGCAGTTGATGAAAATGAAATAATGCGGTTGTACGGTGTGGAATTCATTGCTCTAAAAAGAAAAGAACACCTGTACTCAATTGATCAATAACATCCTAAAGAATCCGGTGCAGTGATCATTAAGTGTCCTTTCTCAAGTGTATTTACATTTTTGTAAAATATAATAGTAGTTATGCAAAATTACAACCGATAGCAAGTTAACACTTTCAAATTATCAATTGTATATCTAAAAAGCGACATTTGAACCAGATGTGTCATTAAGTTATTTTATATCGGTGAAAACAACATGCTCAACGACGAATTGTTGGGAAAAAATTGCGTTTGTTCGTTAAAAGTCAACGAAAACGACAGCTTTAACTTCCCCGCACAAATCACTTGATAAAAAGGATAATTGAGAAGTTCCGTCGTACCGTTCCCTGACAGATTTAGGGAATTTTTAGTTGTAAAACAGAGAATTAATCAGAGCACATACGTCCACTTCTTCGAAATGATCCGTTCCGCGATTCCGAAAGAATCCGTTTCATCCAAAAGAATCCGTTATGGCTATGCATTGTGTAGTGGTTTCAACGACGATTTGTTAAAGAGCACGATGTAGCTATAGACGACGGACACCAAGTGATGGCAAAAGCCCAAATGACCTTTAGGATCAGGAGAGATAAAATATTTCCTGCACATACAAAGATAATTAAAATAATGAAAAAATAGTTTATAAAGTGTTAATATTTCAACAACGTTCACTGAATATTGTTTCAAATGATTTACTTAAACTCATAAATTCAGAGACTATAATCTCCTGAAATCTCTGGAAATAACTGATTAATTCCTTTAATCAAAAGTTAAAATTCAAAAGATATTAAAGAAATGAAAAAAAGATAAAAACACGTGATAATTCAATTCTTGTAGCATAAAAATCAACCACAAATCTCACATTTCTTTCCAATTAAGTATTACAAATGACTATTAAAAGGGATCATCGTTGTCGTGATCGCAAGGTAGTTGGATTTACAACTACCTATGCAATCAGTGCATATCACCACCAACGCTGTAAGTTCTAATCCCGCTCAATTATAAAATGATAAAATTTGTCAGTAACTTTCGGTCGGTCGGTGGTTTTCTCCGGGAATTCCTGTTTCCTCCACCAATAAAATTGACCGCTACGATATAACTGAAATATTGTTGAAAGTGGCGTTAAACACCCTAACCCTAACCTCATAACCCTGAATATTAAAAGTTTTGCTCAACGTCAATTGTCTATCACAAACATTAGTCAACACAATTATTTACATACATACATAAGTTGACCTTACAATACCACAAACGTTTCCTAATTTAGAATCAAAGTAGTTTGTTAATTTTAAAATTCCCTGATTATTATCATTTTTATTCTCTTTTAAGTTGAATTGATTCCCGTTTTTAGTCTCCATCACACAGCGTTAAATACAGAGACGACCTCGCCCAAGTTGTTTACAACATATAACTTTCTGTAGTTTCTATTAAAACAACATGTTATTGGATATTTAATATTATTTTCCTCCTTCAGTATAATATCTATAAATGTACCATCAGGTCTAAATCTGTGTATGTTGTTAGAAGAAAAATCTACTATGTATATGTTGTGATGATTATCTGTTGTTACACCACCTGCATAACGTAGATCATGTGAGTTATAGGTAAATACTTCTTCACCATCAGGTTTGATACAATACAAAGAAATGTGATCACTGTAACATATGTTACCACTACTACATATAGTAATGTAATACGGTGTACAGTATTCTGACTTCGTTTTTATTTTTCTAACGGGATTACCCTGGTGATCTAGTACGTGTATTGAACCTTTACCACCAACAAATAAGTTAGTATTCGATACTGCCACACCTCCATATAGTGATCCAGTGATTGTTATTTCATTATATACCTCCTTTCTAACTATATCTATAAATTGTATATAGTGAGTGTTATCGGAAGACACCACAACCATATTAGTACCAGGTATTGTAGTTATATCACATGGTTTATACTTGGTCTTGACCTGATACTGGTACTGGTTGTTATTGTTATAAACCAGTAGTTGGGACTGATCCTTGTCACATAGTACTATCATGTCATTATCTATTATTGTTATGCCATCTATATCTACCTCGCTATGCTGAGATTTGATGTCAATATCACAATCATGGATGAATGACGACATCTGATGTCTACCTACAACTGTCATTTGTGATTGACGTTTCTTCACGGGAACGAACGTAATTTCGCATGAATTTTCTACAATACTAATGGATCCGATTGATTTCATTGTATCGCACGTTTCGGTGGCTTCAAACTTAAAGGTTGAATATTTTGCCTTTTCTATTAAAGTTGCAATTTTTTCTTCCATATCAGATAGATCTGTTTTTAAAGTTTGGACTAGAAGAAATGCTTCCTTGTCAGATCCATGTTTCTCTACAAATTCAAATGCATCCTTCTGTTTAATTATGTGTTCTTCAATTAGTTTTGTTTCAAATATTTCTTCTTGTACATTTGTCACAGCTTTGTCTTGTAGTCTCTGTGCATTTTCTAATAAAGTCGTTTCAAGCGAGTGTAAGTAACTAATCCATTCTTGTTTTACATTTGTGATCCTGTCTTTCATTAGTTTTATCTCTTTATTGAGACTTTCAATGTGTTCTCTCCTATCTTTGGTAAATTCATTGGCTGTTTTCAATGCATGGTTAATGAGCTTGACGGAATCTATGAAAGATTGGGATCGCTTAGCTCCCTTGGACGCTATATCTATGGACATCGCCTTTGCACATGTGCGATGAGACTCGACAAGACATTCCTTGCAGCAAATGACATCATGATCAATGCAGAAGTATTCGAATGGTAATTCATCATGTTTCAGACAGGATTGGGCGGACATTTTGGTTTCGGTTGGTTTTTTAGATATATCAATAAGATGATGACTACGGGATATCTTCATGGCTTGATGAGTCTCTGTACAGTCCGTGCATAATGATTCCTCACAGTTAACACACCAACGGACAGATGTCTTCCTGTTACCTCGCTCGTTACACGGTTCACATAGGACACTAGCCATTACTCTGAAATATATATTTTATCATTACAATAGATTGACGACGACAGACGGAAAGTGATGGCAATAGCTCGGAAGACATTTATAATATTCTGTGCTCACATTATATTCATATGTTGCGCACATTATTTTTATTTGGCGAACAAATATTATATGGCGGAATCATTATATTTATTTGGCGCACAAATATTTATATGGTGCGCACATTATATGTATGCGGTGCTCACGTTATATTTATATGCTTCGCACATTATATTTCTATGCTGCGCACAATATATTCATATGGTGCGCACATTATATTCATATGTTGCGCATATTATGTTTTCAGCTGCCGTGAGTGAGTGATTGTTGTTTAACGTCAATTCAGCAATGTGTCTGTTTTTTCATTGCGAGAACAAGTTAATTTTCAATGAGATGATAATGAGGTCCGCTTTACACTAGATTAACATGCTGAGTTGGATTTTTATTGTCGTAGCTCACTGAAACAACAGTCCGCGGATAGACATGTCGCCCCACTCGGACACATTATCCTGATTCCTAGCCAATCAGTCTTTGCCCTTTCTTCTTAATGATACGTGCTTAGTGGAGAAGCAACAAATACATATTTTTATAGTTTTCGGTTTTAATTACCTGACCGGGAATCGAACCCACGATCTACCGCACTCGAGGCGAGCACGCTAACCATTACGCCACCGATGCGTTTTTTTTCCAGATACCGTACATAATTGTTAGGTATACATGTTTATTTGGTGCACACATTATATTAAGTCATAATTACTTTGTGCGCACATTTTATTATCTGGCTTACACATTTTTTTTAAATGTGCACATTGTTTTTTTTTTGCTGGTGCGAAAATTATATTACATTGTATCTGATTAGAACATTACAATTTTTTGTGCGAACATTATAATTACATTGTGCACGCATTTATTTGGTGTGTACATTATATCATTTTAATGTGCACATCATAACTATTTTATGCGCGCACTATTTTATTTTGCGCACACATTTAAATTCATTTGAGTTATATAAACAATAATTTGGTTGTTTATATTATTTTTTATGATTATTTGTTCCGCACATTTTTTTCATTTTTTGCACACAATATATTTAGTTGGTCCCATATTGTATTTATTTGGTACATACATTGTAATTATTTGGTGCGCGCATTCTTATTACTTTATGCACGCCTACCAATTAATTTGTTCACACATTATATCATTTGGTAGCCACATTATATTTATTGGATTCGCAGAATATATTAATTTACTGTGCACGTTATGTCATCTGATGAACACATTATATAACTTTTCGCGCATACCATAATTACATTGTTTGAGCAGTTATTATATGGTTTGCATATTTGCAAATGCATGTAATAGATCAACGGCTCTTTTCACAAAAATTCTTACGATAAAAAATAATCGAAAAGACTACTAGCAAACTTGGTAAAAATTCTTCTTTTTATTATTATTACTTTTTATTTTAAAAAAAATGGAGTACGGGATATTCTTCTAGACATCTACAGTCTCCGCTTACAAAAGTTTTGTATGAACAGTCGCTTTAGGACTGGAAGTTTCTGGATCCAATGATATCGTTTTGATTTTGCCTTATATTAGTAATATAATTGATAAATTTCTGGCAACTTCGATGATCATCGAACACTCTGGCAATACATAAACTTGTGTACATTCTTCTGTTATATTAATATAAATACATAACAGGGATATTTATTCGTCTTCGTGATTGATAGATGATAAACACATCTTAATTTGGGTTATCTCCGAAAAATCCGAATAAATATTCATCAGTAAAAGAACAAGTGTTTAATTTTATGTGGGATGGGATTAATTGGAAAAAAAAGGGGGGGTAAATATTTTGCTGACAAATAACCGATAAAATGAATTATATGAATAGGTTTTTTTTCACACTCCCTTACAAAATAATTCTACTTAAAGTAACCATGCATAGATGGTGACGCACTACTCCAAGTAATGATAATTATTATAGATCATTTTAATTTACATGCATTATAAATGTTCCTTTATACGAAAATCATACCCGTTCATATTTTGTGCAGTTATTGGTGGCCGATTCATATATTAGATAAAAATTCAATATAAACATACAAACACATCATAGCATAAATGAAAGCACCAAAGGTGATGTTAAACGATCGAACATGCTTGCATGTAGATTTTTTGTATGCTATGCACAATCGCAAAATATCAGTATATTTCTAGAAAAAGACGTCAAACTTTGAAATAGTAAATTGAGAGCAAACTCCAGAGACATCAATATGTTATTCACATATAGGGGGAACTACTAATATAATTATTGAATAGTGCCAAAATGGAAAGAACAGTTGGTGTAGGAGCTACTACAATAACATGCAACAACCCAGTTTTACATTCTATTACATTATTATTTTATTTCCCATCAACTGTTTACCAGACACTACATCTGTTTTGAAGGGGCAAGCAAATCAATGTGACAGTCAAAGTGAAATATAGTGCATTTGTGGGTTTAATTTTATACCTTGGAAAAGGGAAATATTTTTCTATATGGAGTCTTTTTCGCGGAAGGGGAATGTGACTCTTGAAAAAATTTACAACACTTATTAATAGATCTGACGATGAACTTTTATCCAATGATATACATTGTATATATATATAGCCTTCCGAAGACAACATCCGTGTCCTTTCCATTTTTATCTTTTTTGTTTTGAAGCCAACATCAACATTCTGTTCCCGGAATTCCCTCATCCATTTACGGACACCTACTGGAGTATTATACAGGTTTTTTCCCATTATTTGTGTCCAAGTTTGTTTGCCGGTTGCCCTACATCGATACTTTCATTTCATGCTTATTTTTAGGTGGAACATACTTTAAAAGAATGTATTGTTGACATAAATACGTCAGCAGTGAGTCAAGGTTAACAGGTCAAAACTTCTTCGGGATTTTCTAGACTTTTCATTAGATAGTACGTCAAACATTAGAACACGTGTTGTCTAATGCACTGGTTCCCAATCCTGAACAAAACTACGATGGTCGAGAACTAAGGACACTGACAAACCAGTTGAATTGTAACCCTCAGCAGCGAAGGATATAAATAGACTATATGTTTTAAAATTTATTCTAAAATTAAAAACAGTAAACACACATTTCGGAACAGGACAAAAGTAGAAAGGTACAATTTTTGTACACTTGCTGAAATATCCACACGCATTTTTTGTTGTTCAAATGTCAATTTTCAGACGCAGTACGAAAATCAAAGTCTCTTACATAGTAAACCAGTGTTCTAGCTAGGATTTCAAAATGGCAGGGTTCTACTTCTGAAAAGGGCACTTTTATGCGTAAACGTTGGCTGAAAAAGGGCACTTTAATGCACAGAGCTTCTATAGCTACAGAGTTAATATGGTCAGTACTTGATTCGTGCTCTTTAATTTAATCTAGTCTAAGTGACACACATCCTGTTGTAGCCCATACATTTTTCATATTGTGTCTGGTACACAAGAAACACTTCATACTATTTTCAATACACTCAAGCCATGGTCGATTTAACTTCCAATTGTTATCAAAGCCCACTTTGTGACCACTATGTATTTTACTAGGAGTGTCAGGGGGGTCTGAATCAGTTAATTTTCTATTTAATGGGTTAATCTGTGGTTCATTTACTTCAAAAAATAAAGATTGCTGTCTAGAGAAATATGAACTTCAATCCAAAGTAGAACAAAATTTGATATAATTGATCTTAAATTTTTTTTATACCAATGTTGTAAAGTTTTTCAAAATATCCGTATTTGAAAGGATGTCTATTTACGCATGTGTGTTATTACTACAGGTCATGTATAGAACTGGTTGTTGCTAAATATTGTCTTTGTTTCAGTTTAAGTAGACAGGTTTTTATTTCAGATTAAACTTAAGTGGTTTTATTGTGTTT
>MJUT01036275.1:540095-553964 GCA_002080005.1 Gigantidas platifrons | reverse complement strand
GTCATCAGATCATTATGCTTGTCACTCATGATCTTTGACAGGACTGTTGACTAAATTAAAACACAAAATATTATAATTAATAAGATTGTGTTAAAATTATGACCTTGTAAATTTAAATGTTACACTCCCGACATATTCCACAGGTGTTCTTCTATTGAACATAGGATTGATGCAAAAGCTCACAGAGACATGTTGATGCTTCTGGTTTCAGCTATGATACTTAAAGAGACAATTAACCATTGTCAGTTGTTGAGAAGTATGCTACATACCTAAATAATTTCACTTTTAGACAACACAAACAGTTTTATTGACCTTTATTTTTTTGATACATGGTAATTTTACCTATCCGGTCCCGTCTTCAAAATTACCAAAAAATGCATAAATTATGCATGAAATTTTACATAAAATATCAAAGTTTTCCATAAGATATATTTTTCTACTGTACAATTATTTGTTTTCTAATTACACAACATAGCAGTACATGCATCTTTGTAAATGTCACACTAAAAGTGTTACACTCCTGACATTTTTTGATACATTTTTGGACGCTATTTTTTAGTGGTAGCAGATATTGCGGTGAAATTTTGCAACAAGGTTCTATGTACCAAAGTACATATTCTGATACAAAAAGATCCAATTTAAATCGTCACATATTAGAATGGTCAATGATAAAAGAAATGGGGTCATTTTTTTTTAAACAGCCCAAATAGCATAATTGTACAAGCTCATAGATAGAATAATTGTCTAAACTCACAGATAAAATGATTTACAGTTAAGTTCACAGATGAAATAATTTACAGTTACGTTCACAAATGAAATAATTTAGTTACGTTCACAGATGAAATAATTTATAGTTACGTTCACAGATGAAATAATTTACAGTTACGTTCACAGATGAACATTGCTCCAAGCATTGATTGTGGATACCTTCTCAGTGTTTCTAGTCTAATGATGTAAGGTATACCTCCAACATTTAACTCTACCACTGATGACAGTCACAAAAATATGTAAAAAATGTAAAAATATAATACATGTAATATATTATTTGCTTTGTAATTGGTTTCCTCAACTGCTATTTGTCTGTCATTCCACATCAATTACTAGTCAAGACTGTTTTTGGAAGTGATTTTAGATAGTATTGAGTCGATATTTGCTGATTTATAGCTATATCTAGTTAAGTTCAGATAAAATTCAAAGTTCTGTCTTTTTCAATTATTTTTACCTGTAAAAGTTAAGATAAAATTCAAATTTCTGTCTTTTTCAATTATTTTTGCCAGAGTTTTAGCCCTTAAACTTGTAATTTAAAATCTAGTCACTGCAAGGTGATACTTCTAATATTTTAGGTCCTCTGATATTTGCGGCCGGTAGGGGACATATACAATACTTGTGCACTGTCGAAGCATATAGGTAATATGTGTATCAGGCTTAGAAACGGGGGAAAAGGCAAGGCTTTGCCGAGCCTTTTCCCGCGTTTCGCTCCGAATACACATTTTTACCTATATGCTTCGACAGTGCACATGTATTTATCCTGCAATTTTAAATCGTAAATAAACGTTTACTGGACGATGATAAAAGTATTTGAAATAATTTTGTGTATATATTTGAAAACAATATCCCCCGATGTGCCCCGATGAGTTTGCCAATATCAAATTTTATTCTATTTATAACTGACCAATATCAAAAAAAATATTGGGCAGGCTATATTGGTCGGTAAATGCTCTCATTGCAGGATAAAATGTATTGCTATGTGCAATACTCTCAGAATTCTTGTTTATTTTGTTTTTCATTGAACTTATCTGATCTTTTTCCTCTTTATTTTGAATTTCCTGAAGAATTAATGCATCTCTGTTGTGCTGGATGGTTTCTAGATGAGGTTGGATACATTCATCAACTATTTTAGCTATTTTGGGTTTAATAAGTAACATGCCCCTTTTCACTTATCAATGGAATAATAGAGTCAATAAACTCTTGATTCTTAAGAGTGGCACAGACAACTTCTGATAGATGAATGGTTTCACTTTGAACAACTGTTGTCAAAAGGGCCTGATTTGTACTGACAGTGTTGGAGGTGACAGATTCATTGATCAGGGGTGAACCAAAAGTAGAAAGCCTCGCTTGTTTATCAAGATGTTGAGTAGAAGGCGATGAATTATCAGGACTACTTTCAGGTTGATCCTTTTTATTTCTAGTCTTGGGTGTTTGGGATACAAAACTATCAAGTTTGGATTGTTTGTCTTTGTTTACCTTGTCGGCCATTTTGAGTTTTATTCGACTCAACAAATATATGTATATTTTTGTGAAAAATTCACTTCCCATCCACAGATGAAATAATTTACACATTCACAACTGAATAAAGTTTGTATAGAACCATCAGAATGTTACATGAAATGCCTGTAGTTTTCTAATACATTATTTTTATCTCTTGTTTACTTGCTCTGTTTTTTTCACGCCTTATGCTCAAGGGCAGGTAATCAGTGGTTTACTGTATTGTATTGTCAATGCAAAAGGGTAGGGAATGGGCATATAGATAAATAAGTACCGTATTTTGGAAAATTGTTTTATGTGAGCATAGGGATATCATAATCTAAGGAAAGGAAACACAGGATAAAGGAGAACGAAACCAACTGATGATTTGGGGTTTTACAGAATTTAGAACTAATTAAAAAAAATATGAAAATTTGACTTTGTTAATGAAAATTTTACAAGGGCTGATGTTAAAGCACGTTTATATCATATTGATTTTAAATCTCCGGCTAAACATGCAGGCTGCCATTTTTCCCATATCAGTGACGTAACTCCATCTATTCTGATTTATCTGTTCAGCTTAACTTCATCAAAACAATAATATCATTTTTGGAATTCTGTCATAATGGATTGAAATTTAGAATTAATAAGATATAAACATGCTTTAACACCAGCCCTTGTAAAATTTTCATTAAAAAAGTCATATTTTCATTTTTTTATTAGTTCTAAATTCTGTAAAACCTCAAATCATCTGTTGGTTTCATTCTCCTTTAAACAAAGATGGTGGCAATTTTTTTCTCCCCTGATGAAGCAATCTATCTATCTATCTTATGGGTTTTTTTCTAAAAAAAAAATATTCTGATTCCCAATGTTGCTGAAAAAAATATTCTGATTTTGGTGGAGGAAAGAAAAATAGTCTGATTCAGAGTCTTTGGCATATAACCTAATGTTAAATTCTGGAAAAAAAATTCGCACTTTGCGCGACAAAAAAAAAAATTCTAACTCTTGTGTTGTCCGAAAAAATATTTATGAACAAAAAAAAACAAAAAAACAACACCCCCCTCCCCCCTGCAAGTTAAATGGTCGTTCCCTAACTTCAGTTTATAAGTTTTTTTTCAGACAAGGATCTGGAAGTGCATGTCGAAGTATCTACGGTGGATTTGTGGTATGGGACAAAGGGATAAAGGATGATGGATCAGATTCTACGTCCAAACAAATAACTCCACATGCACACTGGCCAGAACTGTCAGTTCTTATACTAGTGGTATGAATTATATTTACAAGGTTGTTAGTCTGATAGTTTTTATATTTGGTAGGATAATTGGTCATGATGTGTAGTTGATCCTATTTACCTACTATTTAGATTCAATAATTTATCTAGGAGTTGTCTGTTATGGGACCTTAATGTTTTCAAGCATTTTCGATATAGTGTGAGCACAACTCCTCTAAGGTTGTTGGTCCAATAGCTATAACATTTGATGTGATGATTGGTCATGATGTGTAGTCAATCATATTATTTAGCAGGGCATAGTGTTCTTTGGACACATTAATTTTTTTGAAAAATTAGGGTAATTACGGTATACTTTGGGGTTGGATAATAGTTTCTTAAAGTGACAATAAACTGTTAACTAAAAGGCAGATGCACTATCAAAACTGATCAGTTTAAGATATGTGTGGGGCATGTCATGCTGTTGTTTGTGAAGCAGGGCATGCTGCTGTTTGTGGGGCAGGGCATTCTGTTGTTACGACATTTTCATGGTTAGTGAATAGGTTGGTTTCTCCATAATACATTCAGCCAAGGTTCACCAAATTTGTACACACATTGATCATTGAAAATATTTATAAGCCAGGCATGACCTTGATTTCATATTGATAGTGTACTCACTAAAGTTGCATTAAGTTTTCATAATTAGACAGTTTCTCCATTACCATACAACCTAGGTTTACTCTCTTTGATCCACACATAGAGGAGGTAGGGTACATGTCCTTATTTATCAGGATTTAACCTTAGCTTAATTTCAGTTCAACAGTTTATTTTCTGAAAAAATTCACAATGATGATTTGTAGGGGCAGACACTGAGACATTAGATTTGTTTCCATACTTTTTAAAGGGGGGGGTTGTTTTGGAAAAAGAATATTTACTGAAAATCAAGCTTAAATACTTTGCGAACAATTCCAGTGAGTATATTTACTAACAAGGACTTTCGAACAAAGGTATCAGTCCCTATTCTCCTATGAATTGTATTAATATTAACAGCAGCAGAGTACATAAGCTATTGGAAAATCTTAAATGATGCAAGTCTACTGTTCCAGATTCTTTGTACCACCTTTTATACATAAATATTAAGCAAACCAACTCGCACATTCCTGTAGATCTGGCAATATCGCTTAACATCGGAGAAGTCCCACAAGATAGATTCAATATTCAAGAAAGACGAAAGACACTAAGCTGCAAATTGCAAACCTGTGTCGTAAACTTCTATCATGTGCAAGTTCTTCAAATGCATAATACATAGCAGCATAATGGACCACTTTTGCAACAGTAAAATTCTAACCAACGCACAACACGTATTCCACATAGAAGGTTATGCAAGTCCTAACTAGCCATACAAAAGAATGCATCAAAATGAGCAAAAGACCTTCAAGTCGATATCATAGTCCTAGAATTTCCCTAAGAATTAGACAAGGTACCACACCGCCCCCATCTATTGTATAAGCTAGAATACTACAATGTCAAACATGGATTCGCTCCTAGAATGAGAATAGAAAATAGAGCGTTACATGCGATACTGTTTTAACGCTAGCTGTAATCGTCCACGATGTATCTCAATTACAAGATACCATTTCTTGCCTATTTCAAAGACATACCAAAAACAGTAGCTTCATCAGAAACAAAGTTATTTTCGGATGACAGCCTGCTATTTTAATCCATCAAAACCAGGTTGACTGCAACCTGCCACACAGAGATCTAACATCACTGCAAGATTAGGAAGGCAAATAGCGAATGAACTTCATCACCAGAAAATGCATTGTAATAAGGATAACAGCATAGAGAAATAAATTATTGATAAATATTTCCTATTTTGAATAGTTGGTCAAACAATTCAGATAATGTTATTTTAAATAACAGTCAATCCGCTAAATTTTGATTTCGTTAAAACTCGTGATCGTGAAAATTAAATAGACCGCTAAACAAAATTGAACCAATTTGGAAGATATTTGCGAAATTTGGCTCCCACAAATAAAAACCACTTATAAAGTATCAGGTAACAACAACCTACAAACTACATGGAAACAGGTGATATGCATTGTCGATCCCAACAAGTTCATAGGAGTTAACATCAGGAATGAATTATCCTGAGAAAAACACATTGAAAATATTGTTGGCAAAGGAAATAAGATGCTAGACTTCATTCGCCATAATATTGAAGACTGTTCTAAGTCAGTAGCATATACAAAAAATGTACATCCATGGTAAGACATTGAATGGAATATGTATATTTGTGAATTTTAAATACTACTAGCTTGGAAAGCTTGCTGTATTGCCGACACACATGATTGGTTTCCTCTGAAACACCTACATTTGATATAAATATGGTTACTTATCTGGAAGAAGAAGGCAAAGATAGGATAATTATATTCTGTTTTAATTCCCATCCCAATTCTAAGGAATCACTATTGGTTATTTCTGACAATACACAACACTGCAAACAACCATTTATGTTTTTAATTGGCCATCCTGTTTAAGCCCTTTGGTTTTGTTGACCCAGTATTTTTGCTTTTAGCTTAAAATGTAATTAATTGGCCTATGGGGGTTATTCAAGAAACATGTTGTGTGCACTTAATTAGATAACAACGTTTTTATTTGAACATATGACAATATTTTATTTCATATAAATTTCAGTATTAGCTATTTTTTTTAGACTTTTAGCAGAGAAAACCTGCCTCAAAGTCATTTGCACATTTTAGCCTCTTCAAATTAAATTTTTTCAATGATATTAGATGTGTAAGATTTGAGTTAGTTAGTGATTTTTCCTTAACGCCAATTCAGCAATTTTTATACGCCTGTCTCGAGACAGGCCGTATTATGTAATTGGGTATGGCAGGTGGGCAGGCGTCCACACAGGTTTCCGCACAATAACTATAGTTCTTTATATCGGATCATTACCAAACTTGGTCACATGATTTCCCTGTTGAAGGGGAAGAATCCTATTTATTTTGGGGTCGTTAGGTCAAAGGTCAAGGTCACCATTACTATAAATAGAATTTCTGACAACAGGGTCGTTTCCACATGATAACTTTAGTTCTGTATATTGGATCTTGACCAAACTTGGCCACATGATTCCCCTGTGGAAGGGGAAGAACCCTATTTATTTTGGGGTCATTAGGTCAAAGATCAAGGTCACCGTTACTATGAATAGAATTTTTGACAACAGGGTTGTTTCCGCATGATAACTTTAGTTCTGTATATTGGATCTTTACCAATCTTGGCCACATGATTCTCCTATGGAAGGGGAAGAACCCTATTTATTTTGGGGTCATTAGGTTAAAGGTCAAGGTCACCATTACTATAAATAGAATTTCTGACAACAGGATCGTTTCCGCACAATAACTTTAGTTCTGTATATTGGATCTTGACCAAACTTGGCCACATGATTCCCCTGTGGAAGGGGAAAAACCCTTTTTATATAGACGGGCGTATTTTGTGATGCACACATTTCTTGTTCAGCTATATCATGGCGAGAACAAGTTAATTTTCAATGAGATCATGATGATGTCTGCTTTCTACTAGACCAACATGCTGCGTTCGATTTTTATAGTGCTAGCTCACTGAAACAACAGTCCGCGGATTGACATGTTGCTCCACTCGGACACATCATTCTTCTTCTGAGCCAACCAGTCTTTGCTCTTTCTGCTTAATGTTGCATGCTTAGAGGAGAAGCAGCAAATGCCAATTTAATAGTCTTTGGTTTGGCCAGACCAGGGCTCGAACTCATGATCTACCGCAATGGAGGCGAGTACGCTAACCATTACACCACCGATTTGGTTTGTCAGATTTGAACTTTTAGCTTTGTTGATAATATCTCCATATAAACATGGATGGAAGATAACCTTTTAAATCAGTTCTCTGCATGAATAATTGCATTGATATACAAGATCTTTATAGCAGTAATAAAATATATAGAAAGCTTGCAATAATTTATTAAATCACACCGCTATTTACACAGGCATCAATTGTTTAAGAATTAATTCATGAAAGCCTTACTGTGTTGCAAGTTTTAATTGAGTGGGCTTATTATTCATAATCAAGAGTGGGTTTGTTTATAAAGTGAAGGAAGGGTGTAGTACAAAGTGAAAGAAGGATGTCGTAGTAGAATAGTGTTTCAAATGCTTTTGACAAAAAAGTGTTCTATTGAAAGTGTAATCACAAGAAATTCCTCTTGCATTTATGCATATTATTTTTTTCATATGCAATCAAATATATCTAGTTTTTGTATTAATAATAATGTGTATTTAAAATGTATAAATTTAACACACTTCTGGCAAAAATGGTTTTCCATATTAATAGTCGGACATAAGGTATGTGCATATTGCTTTTTTCTTTTGTTTATACAGAATATTCAACATATAATAAGCTAAATGTTTTGAAAACATTGAGAATCTGGAACCCTATTGATTTTCAAGGTCATAGGTCAAGGTCACCGGGTCAAATTTTTACAGCGTAACATCCTTGTGAACACTCTAGAATCAACATCCTTCAATAGATTTTGACCAAACTTGGTACATACTTAGTCCTTAAGAGAATCTGGAACCCTATTGATTTTCAAGGTCATAGGTCAAAGTCACCGGGTCAAATTGTTAGGCAAGGGGATACGCCACGCTTTGCATTGCCCTTGTTATGTTCGTTTTTCATTCATAACTATTTTATATATTGAAATATTTTGTGATTGCCATTTGGAAAGATCTTGGTAATCAACCTTTATTATCTCCCTTTTCATTACTCGTCAGTGTAAGGCAGCCCATGTATAGCTGAAAAAACTACTAAAAAATCTTCATTTTTGAGTTAGAAATTGATGTTTTTCCTGTGTTGATTTTGATAGACTTCTTGTATGTTTTATTTTGGTCATTTCTCTAAAATAAATTCTGTTGCAATTTTTAATAGACCAAATACTATTTTGACTAGAGTACAAATAATAGTTGATTGAAACGTAGGATGACAGTAAGTTTACTAAGGCATGATTAGTAGTTCACTTCACCAATGGCCGTGTCAATGTAGGATGACAATAAGTTTACTAAGGTATGATTAGTAGTTTACTTGACTAATGGCCATGTCAATGTAGGATGACAATAAGTTTACTAAGATATGATCAGTAGTTCACTTGACCAATGACTGTGTCAATGTAGGATGACAATAAGTATACTAAGATATAATTAGTAGTTCACTTGACCAATGACCGTGTCAATGTAGGATGACAATAAGTATACAAAGGTATAATTAATAGTTCACTTGACCAATGACCGTGTCAATGTAGGATGACAATAAGTTTACTAAGATATGATCAGTAGTTCACTTGACCAATGACTGTGTCAATGTAGGATGACAATAAGTATACTAAGATATGATTAGTAGTTCACTTGACCAATGACCGTGTCAATGTAGGATGACAATAAGTTTACAAAGGTATAATTAGTAGTTCACTTGACCAATGACCGTGTCAATGTAGGTTGACAATAAGTTTACAAAGGTATAATTAGTAGTTTTCTTGACCAATGTCCATGTCAATGTAGGATGACAATAAGTTTACTAAGGTATAATTAGTAGTTCACTTGACCAATGGCCGTGTCAATGTAGGATGACAATAAGTTTACAAAGGTATAATTAGTACCGGTAGTTTTCTTGACCAATGGCTGTGTCAATGTAGGATGACAATAAGTTTACAAAGGTATAATTAGTAGTTTTCTTGACCAATGGCCGTGTCAATGTAGGATGACAATAAGTTTACAAAGGTATGATTAGTAGTTCACTTGACCAATGGCCGTGTCAATGTAGGATGACAATAAGTTTACTAAGGTATGATAAGTAGTTTACTTAGCCAATGGCCGTGTCAATGTAGGATGACAATAAGTTTACAAAGGTATAATTAGTAGTTTACTTAGCCAATGGCCGTGTCAATATAGGATGACAATAAGTTTACTAAGGTATGATAAGTAGTTTACTTAGCCAATGGCCGTGTCAATGTAGGATGACAATAGGTTTACTAAGATATGATTAGTAGTTTTCTTGACCAATGGCCATGTCAATGTAGGATGACAATAAGTATACAAAGGTATAATTAGTAGTTCCCTTGACCAATGGCCGTGTCAATGTAGGATGACAATAAGTTTACTAAGGTATAATTAGTAGTTTACTTGACCAATGGCCATGTCAATGTAGGATGACAATAAGTTTACTAAGGTATGATAAGTAGTTTACTTAGCCAATGGCCGTGTCAATTTAGGATGACAATAAGTTTACTAAGGTATAATTAGTAGTTCCCTTGACCAATGGCCGTGTCAATGTAGGATGACAATAAGTTTACTAAGGTATGATAAGTAGTTTACTTAGCCAATGGCCGTGTCAATGTAGGATGACAATAAGTTTACAAAAGTATAATTAGTAGTTTACTTAGCCAATGGCCGTGTCAATGTAGGATGACAATAAGTTTACAAAGTTATAATTAGTAGTTTACTTGGCCAATGGCCGTGTCAATGTAGGATGACAATAAGTATACAAAGGTATAATTAGTAGTTTTCTTGATCAATGGCTGTGTCAATGTAGGATGACAATAGGTTTACTAAGATATGATTAGTAGTTTTCTTGACCAATGGCCATGTCAATGTAGAATGACAATAAGTATACAAAGGTATAATTAGTAGTTTTCTTGACCAATGGCCATGTCAATGTAGGATGACAATAAGTATACAAAGGTATAATTAGTAGTTTACTTAGCCAATGGCCATGTCAATGTAGGATGACAATAAGTTTACTAATGTATGATCAGTAGTTTTCTTGACCAATGGCCATGTCAATGTAGGATGACAATAGGTATACAGAGGTATAATTAGTAATTTTCTTGACCAATGGCCGTGTCAATGTAGGATGACAATAAGTTTACAAAGGTATAATTAGTAGTTTTCTTGACCAATGGCCATGTCAATGTAGGATGACAATAAGTTTACTAAGGTATAATTAGCAGTTTACTTAGCCAATGGCCATGTCAATGTAGGATGACAATAAGTTTACTAAGGTATAATTAGTAGTTCCCTTGACCAATGGCCATGTCAATGTAGGATGACAATAAGTTTACTAAGGTATAATTAGTAGTTCACTTGACCAATGGCCGTTACAAAGTTATAATTAATAGTTTTCTTGATCAATGGCCGTGTCAATGTAGGATGACAATAAGTATACAAAGGTATAATTAGTAGTTTACTTAGCCAATGGCTGTGTCAATGTAGGATGACAATAAGTTTACTAAGATATGATTAGTAGTTCCCTTGACTAATGGCCGTTTCAATGTAGGATGACAATAAGTTTACTAAGGTATGATGAGTAGTTCCCTTGGCCAAATGCCATGTGGATGTTTTTCCAATAATTTGTGTATGTTGTCTGCAACTATTCACATTTCAGTCTTTTCATCAAAAATCACTGCAACAATATAAAGCATGAAGTATCTCCTTTTAAACAAGTTCTTTTCTATTACAGGTTAGTGACCAGACTAAACATACCAGCAGTACAGCAGGGATGCAGACAACAGTTCAAAGTAGTGAGTTACTTCAACAGAGATTGTCTTCCCTTCCCATTAGAGAACAACAGATTACAGAAGCAATTAATAACAGAGATTTTAAAACATTTGCAGAAGTTACCATGAAGGTACTTAGTAAAGAATATATATCTGCTAGCATGTTTAAAACTGTAAGATATTAAATTTTACTTGCTATATATTGTTGGTGCTATAATCACTAGTTATGAAAGTTAATACAACAGCCTTTTATTCTACAGAACTACTGCATGTCTCTACAGAACTACTGCATGTCAAGTCACCAGATTTGCCAGAAATGTTTGTCTAAAGATCCTTAAGAATGTTGTTACTTTTCCTCATGATTTTAATTTCCAGACGTCTGCCCTCACCCACGATTGGTTGAGACATTATTGACTTCTTCCTCAGAACAACTGCATGCTAAGATTTTTCAGAAAGCACTTGAGTCGAGCATGCTAACCATTAGAAAACACTTGAGTCGAGCATGCTAACCATTAGAAAGCACTTGAGTCGAGCAT
Source organism: Gigantidas platifrons (assembly GCA_002080005.1). Classification (NCBI taxonomy): domain Eukaryota; kingdom Metazoa; phylum Mollusca; class Bivalvia; order Mytilida; family Modiolidae; genus Gigantidas; species Gigantidas platifrons. The sequence continues at coordinate 542,401 of MJUT01036275.1, read as the reverse complement.
GCTAACCATTAGAAAGCACTTGAGTCGAGCATGCTAACCATTAGAAAGCACTTGAGTCGAGCATGCTAACCATTAGAAAGCACTTGAGTCGAGCATACTAACCATTAGAAAGCACTTGAGTCCAGCATGCTAACCATTACACCACAAACACTTGAGTCGAGCATGCTAACCATTTGAAAGCACTTGAGTCGAGCATGTTAACCATTACACCACAAGCACTTGAATCGAGCCTGCTAACCATTACACCACAAGCACTTGAGTCGAGCATGCTAAACATTAGAAAGTACTTGAGTCGAGCATGCTAATCATTACACCACAAGCACTTGAGTCGAGCATGCTAACCATTAGAAAACACTTGAGTGGAGCATGCTAACCATTACACCACAAGCACTTGAGTCGAGCATGCTAACCATTAGAAAGTACTTGAGTCGAGCATGCTAACCATTAGAAAGCACTTGAGTGGAGCATGCTAACCATTACACCACAAGCACTTGAGTCGTGCATGCTAAACATTAGAAAGTACTTGAGTCAAGCATGCTAACCATTACACCACAAGCACTTGAATCGAGCCTGCTAACCATTACACCACAAGCACTTGAGTCAAGCATGCTAACCATTAGAAAGTACTTGAGTCGAGCATGCTAACCATTACACCATAAGCACTTGAGTGGAGCATGCTAACCATTACACCACAAGCACTTGAGTCGAGCATGCTAACCATTAGAAAGCACTTGAGTGGAGCATGCGAACCATTACACCACAAGCACTTGAGTCGAGCATGCTAACCATTACACCACAAGCACTTGAGTCGAGCATGCTAACCATTACACCGCCAGTACACTTAGTTGTCAAATTCATACATGTGATGAGTTGTACTCTATGCAACATTATGTGATACAGTTTGTCGTTGACTTCAGCACAGTTGTCAACTGTATTCATACATGTGATGAGTTGTACTCTATACAACATTATGTGATACAGTTTGTCGTTGACTTCAGCACATCAGTGTTTTTTACAGGTACTACTGTTTTCTCCACCAATAGAACTAACTGTCACATTATACCTGACGTTTTGTTGTAATTTGCATTAAAAGCTCATAGCTGTAACTCAGTATTTTACATGAATGAAAGTGCATCCAGTCTTTCCATTATTTGCAGGAGAGTAACCAACTTCATGCTGTGTGTCTAGACACTTACCCTCCAATAGCATATATGACATGTGTATCTCATCTGATAGTTAGACTTGTTCATTTGTACAATGATTGGCAGAAAGATATCAAGGTAGTTATTTTATCTCCTTTGAACCCTACAAACTCATATTGATATACACAGATAAAATGTTGCATATTTAAAACACTTTATATACTAGTTAAAAATGGTTTACTCATTTTGCTCCAAATTGATAAAATAACATATTGTCAAGAAAATTAAAGTACAGTTATTCTGTTCAATGAACCTCTCTTAATCAAAATGTACATGTGGAAAGTTGGTCAAAATTGTATGTAAATTGGCCTAAGCATTGCAATTGGTGCATTAAAGGAAAACGTCACGGTCTTAACAAGTTATCGTGAAAATTTAAATGGCAGTAAATAAAAGACATTTGTGTTAATGAAAGTTAAAAATAGTATACTGTAAGGTAGAATTCAGTGATTTAAGTTGCCTGTAGCATCAAATAATGGGGATCACCATTTTTTAGAACTTTTCAATGTGAGGAGACAAAAGGTATAATCCATTCTCAGATTATACATGCAATTAAAGCTCTTCTGAAAGAACCTTGACATCACGAAGCCGGAATCATATATCAGCATCAGTTGCAATTTTATCATTAAAAATTATGTAAATCGTAAAATAACGTTATATATTTATCTTTGGATATTTACAAAATCAATATAATTTCATGTCAAGCATTTTATTACACTAAAAAAAATACAAATAAACTCATGTTTTATGAAAATGTATCATGGGATGGAAATATTAAGAAAAAAATTAGGACGATATTCAAATTGTTAGCATTGTATTGCAGTAGATCTGATATTAAAACATAACCAAAGGGGCTATAGGTTGGGAAGGGCCAGACACATTATTTATTCAACTAACATGAAACCGACTTGGTGACGTCACATGAAGAGGTGTCATGGCCACTTACACTACGACAAGAAATTCCAAATATTCATATTTCTAATCGGGTATATTAATGTTAATAAAGGTGTTTAATGATTAGTTATTTATGAATAAAAAGTTATAATGTATTAAATAATTACCATTGTTCAACTGACTGGAGTTTTCCATTGCTCGTAGATTCATACA
>MJUT01036275.1:510077-524966 GCA_002080005.1 Gigantidas platifrons | reverse complement strand
CCCCCCCCCCCTTTTCGAGTTAAATGGTCGTTCACCTAAATGTATATATATATTTCTAATAATACATAAGGTTATTTTGGATGTTTCTTTTTGTTTCGTTTTTTTTCTCTCATAGACCCTGGTAATGGTTAACGTGCTCGCCTTGAGTGTGGTATATCTTAGGTTAGAGCCCCGCTCGCGTCCAACCAAAGACTTATAAAATTGGTATTTGCTGCTTCTCTGTTAAGCAAGCAGCATTAGGGAGCGAAAGCAAAAACTGTTGTCCCAGTGAGATGGTATTGTAAAGATCCAACTAAGCGTATTTGTCTAGTACAGAGCGGATATCATCTCGTTGAAACATGATTTGTTCTCTCCATGATATACATGTAGCTGAAAAAATGAAATTCACCAATCAAAATCTCGTCTTTGGAGTTCGCATGCAATATTTGACTACGGACACAATTTGCAAACTATAAATAATAATATTCCCTTTTGATGGTAAATATATCCAACATGTATACGCTTGATAGATATAACGTGTAGTGAATTTACACGTGGGGAAAACTAGCAGGTAGATATAATAATAAAACTGATTTCAGCTAAATGTTCTATTAATAAATCCAAATAATATTTTACAAAACAAATAAACAATGTTCACATATGATAGTCCAATATAACAATTACGGTAAGTCCAGTATAACAGTAAAACATACACAACATACGATGTCCGTATACTATTCGACCAGGTATCCTAATTGAATTTTACACTATTTCGGGTCTGAATTTATACACTTTTTCATGACAACTCGTGAAATGACACGTTGAAACGTATCGGAGTGATTGCAAATTACAACTACCAGACAACTGTCGGGAGCAGATGGAAACCGCATCCTCTCCATATCCTCAACCGAGCCTACCTTGTACTTGTACTGGTAATTTCCTCCTCTCTAAGGAGCACTCCCGCAGGATACAAAACACAAACCACAAACACCCTCTACGAACGAGAACGTCAGACAGTCCAATAGACGACAAAGAATTGGGTCTAACCCAAATCCAAACATCGTATAGGAAGCTGCAGGGAACAACTTATTATAAACGATTTGAAATTATCTGACTTACAACAGGTATTGAATGATATCACACGTATTGATTATGTACACTCGAATGTTAACTTAAATGTTAATAATAATGACATTGTAAATACTATAAATTATACTCTAAATAATGATTGTAGTAATTCTGAAAAAAGTCTAGAATGTAGTTTTGTAGTCTTTTTCAGAAGGTATAATATTCTGTTTAAATTGTTGTGGGTTAAAAAGAAGATTAAATTATCCAGAGTTTGAATCCTCAATAAAGCATTATGATAGTGTGTTTTTCTGAGACTAAAACTGATGACTTAGACAACATTGAACTAGATGGTTATGATTTCAAAATGATAAATAGGGGGACATTTTTGCATAGAAAATCGTGAAGTGTAGTCTTGGGATATAAAAAGGAGTTGGCAAGTAAGATAAAGGTGTTCAGTACAGCTAAATTTATGTTTTGGTTTAAAGTATCTCGATATGTTTTTAATTTAGACGAGGACGTTATTTTTGGAATTGTTTATGTGACGCCTGAAAATACCAGGTGATGCTGCTTTTGCAGAAATCGAAGCAGAATATTTGGTTTTCTCAAGTAATTATAGTTATTTCTCCCATTATTACGGCGTTTTAACCCCGCTGAACCAGTGGTGGAAAAATCTGTAATCCTCTAGAGGATTAAAATGTATCGTGCCTTTCCCTGCATTAATTTCAAACGCATTAATTTCAAATTTTGAAATAAAGTTCGTGTTAAATAATGGGAGAAACAAATTCTCCTTCAGTTGCCCATGTGGGTTACGATATTTCTCCACTCTGGCGAGTTAAATTAAACATTTTAACCACTCGCCTGACGGCTTGTGGTTAAATTTTTTAATTTAACTCTCTTGAGTGGAGAAATATCGTAACCCACGGGCAACTGAAGGATAATCAATACATTAACTTTTAGGCGATTATAACGGACGGACTTCAAATGATGACGACTTTATGTGTATAGAGTTGATAGGAATCTGCGGGTGTGTGTTATTCTTTGTAGTTTCTATTTTTATCACACGTTTCTTCTTTTAAAAAAAAGGTTGAGTATGTACATTTATGCCATTAATTGGCATGTTTAATTAGTGGAAAATAAGTGCAGTCATAATAATTATGCATTAATCCATCAAAACTTCAGGCATACAATTTCTTATTATCTTTAACAGAGAATAAACACTCTAGTATTAAAAGGTCCGACTAGTCAAAAGTATATGAAAATAAAAATTAGTGAATTCCAAAACATATATATCAAGCTATATCATAATGAACAAACCTTGCAATAAGTTGTTTTCACGTTCTTAAAGCGAAAGTAGTAGACATTTCAATATTTTGTTTTTCATTGTATCCGTCACACTTCCCAGAAAACAAGTGTTTTAATTCAAGACGAAATTGACGACTTAACGTGACGTATATCCAGAAATTAATTAGATAAATTAATAAAACTAAAAGATTGAGTACAATAGCAAGAATTCGAATAGCATCTGCATCTGATCTCAACAGTTCCGGATAAAAAATAAATAAGGCAAAAACTATTCCGTTCGGAATTTCAACAAATAAGAATATTGTTACAAGTACAATTATCATTTGAGAGGTTCTCCTAATTTGTCGAAAGTCTCTGCGTTCTGTCTCGTTACTTTCGTGTTTGTGTAGTTGCAGGATTCGCTTCGTTTCCAGTTTTAACTTTCTTGATAATAGAGTTGTCGTCAGTGAAAGTATTGCACACGGTAGCAATTGTCCGAAAATGCTTCGCAACATGTTTTGAAGCTTTTGGACAGGAACCAATTCTTCCTCTTGAGTACAGTTACAAATGGTCATTTCTCTTCCGGTATCGTTGTAAACAATTGTAATGGGATCGTATCGGCGTTGTATAAAAGAAGGAATATACATAAAAAACGAAAGTACATATGTACCGATGATAACAATCGTACTGCTTTTTATGGTACAAAATCGTGGTCCTTGTATTGGAAATGCGATAATGATGAACCTTTGAATCCCGAGTGCAGTTGTAATCCAAACAGAAGTAGTGTGAAATTGTGGAGCTAGCTTCGACGTAACATCATATATAATACACAAGGGGTAAGGTAAAGGTTTTTTCACATCTAAAAATCCGTACACATAGACATATGCTATGTTTATTACATTAGCCGCCAAAATATCGGAGACCGCTAAGCCAATTAATAGCGCGGACGTCGGAGAACGCATCTTACGTTTCAAAAATACAACAATCACCAGCATATTGAACAGAAGCGTAAAAGCCGATATAATCGGACAAAGAATTCCATAGATCAAAAATCCAACTGGATAATCTACGGCTTTGCAGTAATTATTCCATGTCAAATTGAGGGACATTCTCAACTAAATAATAATTTCAAAACTTAAAGTTGAACGACTTCACAGAACTTCACAGAAAGTTGTAATGATGAGTGTTTACGAGAAGAATCCTTCAGCAGCAAAGAATACAGACTAATGAGATATAAAATAAACGACATAGATATTTTAATAATTGTGCTCGGGGAATATCTCCTTGCACGTCCAATGTCCTATGTAACTTCTCCAGTGAAAACAATATGTATAGAATAACGTTAAATATCTTATAACACGGCACAATGTCATTTGCAATAAATCAGATGACGTGATGCCTTTCATATCCGACAGTTGTAGATATTATGTTTGAGATAATTCTAATAGAATAAACACCTTATACAACTCAGTAACACTTATCTCAGTGAATAATAGTTGATATTTGTCAATATAAAAAGAACACATTTAACATCGGACTCCAACTTCTACGTATTAGGAAAATTAGAAAACAGCTGCTAAGGGGAAACTGTTGTAAATATACATACGCCTTTCAATTAATATATACCATTGACCAGGCATTGAATACGGATTTGTCAAGAATCTCTACAAATATCATTATATTCAAAATTACCAACATCAAGCGGCGAAAACGTTAATTTACTGAAATAAAGCGTATTTTGTCTCTATCTTTTTTTAACCGATTTACTTTAAATCAATAGAAATGATATTGTGAAGAAAACAAGAAAGGTAGCAGTGTTCAACAAAATCATACAGTGGTCGTGATCGTATAGTACTACGATTTATAACTATCTATGCAATCAGTACCTATCACCACTAAAGTTGTGAATGAGAACCCCGCTTATGGCGAGGTGTACTCGATACAACATTATGTGATAATATTTGTCAGTGACTTGCGACAGGTCGGTGATTTTCTCCATGTACTCCGGTTTCCTCCTCCAATAAATCTGAACGCCACGATATAACTGAAATATTGTTGAAAGTGGCATTAAACACCACAACGATAACCCAAAATCATTCAGATTAAACTCAAGGACAACATTCTCGAACCAATCAACATGAATATTTCACTGGCAAAAAGAAGATTTATTTTGATATTGATCTTATTATATAACATTTTATAAGTCAAGTTTTCTTTTAGAAGCCTTTAGAAATGTTATTCAAAACTACACACAAAATTTGCACGACGCGGTAAAATTATGCCTTCGACCTGTAATGTCTTCCATACCAATATTTTACATAGTACTGTATATTTCGAATTCCATGTATTTCTTTTTCCCATGGAAATAATTGCAACTATAAGTAAATAAATGTAAAACAAATACGGAGCAGTTATCCAGGAATAATATCATGGTGTAGTCGTTTTGGTACATTTTGTTTAGAAAAGGTGATTATAGCAGCAAGTGGTGGCACAGTGGTTAAGATGACCCTCAAAAGTTTGCCGGTTCAACAGGAATTCATTTGGCCTGCATTATAAGCTATAAAGTCTTTCTAGTAATTATTTAATTCCTAATTTTCTAAATTTTGAAATCTGCAAATTACTATGTTGATGAAGTCAATCGTATAGCCACATAATGATATGTGATATTTTGGTTGACCAGGTATTCACCGATTTTATTAACCTGAATGGGCGGAGTTTACCCATGATGTGAAAGTGAATCAGTTCATACTATTCAATAGATGTGTGTGCAATTAATGTATTATTATCCTTATAATAATAAATTTTGTAAAGAATTTCTTCACAAATGAACCCAAGACAATTATGTGCAAGACCGGCTCTAAACTCCACACACTTGCATGTAGGCTAATAAAATCGATCAATATATCTCGCGCATACTTTAAAGATAACTATTGGGAGTCGAAGGGATAGTTTACCCAAAGCACTTTACATTGCCAATCCTTCCTGGATTGTTAACAGTACTATTTTATATGGGAAATACTGAAAAGCACTGCTGTTTAATTCGACAAAACCGATGATAGAATCCATGACGTAAAGACCAATAGTCCGGATCGTTATTGACCACTGAGTTACTGACAAATTCCTTACATTGCATATGCATGTGTGTGTGTGTGTGAATGTACTGAAATGGAGGACGATTTACCTATACACACTTAGTCATAAGTCAAATCGTCATGAAGTATATAATGCGCTCCTCATTGGGCTTATACCGCTTTAGAAGTGTGAGCTACATTGAGTAATGTACTCTCCATTATACAGTCCCGTGCTATTATAAAATGTCACAAGGCTAGCTTATTTTCATGGCTCTAAACATTATACATCTCTCAGAAAATAGTTATCGGATATAAAATGATGATGTCCTATTACACTATTGCAATTTCCATCATTCCAAATTGTCAGAATGTTTTCATTATAAATTGGCAACTGTTGCCTAGCAACACGAGTATATCAGTAAAAAGTCACTACCAATTCATTTTGGACGGTTACCATTATAACAGTTAATACAATTAGTATATTACTTTTATTGCTAGTTATAGATTATTTATGTAAATAACATCAATAGGTGTAGGCTCTTGGAGATTCAAAACTGAACGATTTATTTAGAGTAGCTTGCACAGTTGTTTATTAATCTATGCAAAATTTTGCACAGGTTCATAAAATGCCCATAGCCAGTCCCAAATTTTTTTCATAATTTTTCTTTAATTATCAAAAACTTGAGTACTCTATCTGGTATAAGGGGAAACTGGCAAATATGAAAATTGTACAAAAATTCTGAATTGCACAAAAAGAGGGTATGGGAAACAATCGTTTGATATGAAGCTGCAGCAAAATGCTATATATACATCATAACATATACAAAATGAGAGACATATGATAGTCTAAGACAATATTTATTGGACAGGAATAAATTTGACTCAATATGTTGTAGATACGGTCACAAAGGATACAGACTTTCTGTAAATCGCTAATATGTTCCCGCATTTCTTTCACCTGTTTGATATTGCAATGTTAACATCATCATATAAACTGCAACATAGTATAAGCTGAAAATAATACTCTATAAAGGCATATAAACATGACTGAAACAGGAAGGCATCAACAAAATATGAGCACTGCATGCAGCATGGTTACCCTGGTAACAGTTTTACTGGATCATTTTTTCTTGTTGCTAGGCAACAGTGTGCAAAGTAGAACGCGAATACTCTGACAATTTGGAATAATGGGGATTATAATAGTGTATGTAAATGTCACCGCTCTATGTACACTTACTATTTTCTAAGAAATGTATTAAGTGTTGAAAATAAGTAAGATTCTTGCCTTCAAAATTAACATTGTGAACTTTATATGGCACCTGAGTGTACACCTATTACAGATTCCTTAAACATCACACAACTAAAGAGAAATTGAATCAAATTGCATTTCATAAACTGAATGAAGACCCTTATCTACTTTGATATGAGATCAAGTTAACTCAATTTCACCGAGTTAAAGCTATGTTTTAACTAACCAGTCTCTTGATGGCACATTTGCATATACTTACCGTAGTCGTCTCTTGATGTAATCGTCTCTTGTGTGATTCGCTTGAACTCACACTCTTTATACGTTAGATGCCATTAAGAAACACGATAAAGTTTTAACCCGATGAATGTATTCATATACTAGTACACCTTTTGATAAAAAAAACGCAATATCCGTTAAAGGCATAACACGACCTACTTTTTTCTAACGGTACTGTAACTTTCCGTGCGTGCCTAGTTCAACTTTACATCTATATAAAATATCACTTTTCACACTTGACATAACTGCCGATGATTACGATATAGACTTTTCCAATCGGCTTGTGGTATCACTTTAAAGAACAAATCATTTGGAACCTTTATCTTTTGTCATAACTCATATTTATTATTACTCAAACATGTGCTCTTCAAAGGTCAATCTCTATTTAGTATTTTGAATGTTTATCTGGAGTCGAGTCCATTTAGATTTCCAAACATAATTTATGTGTAAAATTCTAATAAAATTCTGAAATAATTGTATTAATATAACAATGATTGATATAAATTCAGGTATAAAATGTTTCAGTTATAAAAACGGTATATATCAGATGAAGACTAAACATCAACATGAACCAATGAATATTCAGTTATGACAACGTATAGCACTTATATCTTGTTTCTAACTACAATGTATATAGATGTGAAGGCTTAAAATATCAAATTGATAATTCATTTGGGCTCATAAAAGAGTGCGACATTTAGCGGTAGTTCAAAATATTGCGACATTTAGCGTTAAAGGTGCGACATTTAGCGTCAGGAGACTTTGCAACATATAGCGTTGGTTGCGACATTTAGCATCAGCCTTGTGACATTTAGCGTCGAGTGCGACATTTAGCGTTGGTGCGCCATTTAGCGCCTGCTACAGTCATCATATGTATTTATGATCTCTGATTTGAACCCATTCGGAGATGTCACTGCACATTTAGGCGATGAAAAAAAAAATACATTGATTTATTATTGAATTGATTCAAAATAATACATTCGAATATTAAATACACATACAAACGTGATCAGAATGTGTAAATTCACTAAAATAAACAACAACGTTATCATCTCTTCATCCGTGTACGATTACTGGGTCTACTTTGTACACGTATTATTCAGTGTTTTACCATCATCGGATGTGTTGACGAGATTTAGGCATCAATGGCATCAACAAATAACCGTTGCAGGCGATATAGTAGCTTTACACATATAATTGTCCAAAATAAAATGTTACTAGGAGTTTTATTAATCATAAGGTTTTATTATCTTTAAAATGTATAAGTTACGAATATTACGATTTTGGCAGCTTGTATCACAACTTTCTTTGTGATAAGCCTGTTATATATATCATATTTTATTAGATGTCGCGTTCATTTAAATGGACTAATTTGAAGAATTTGTATTTCTTCTGCTAATTGTCTATCTTTCTTAAAATCGCTACCATTCGTATAAAAAATCACTACCCTGCATTTTACTACGTATAACTTCCCTGTGTGTATATTTAAATTATTTTGTTTCAACCAATCTGGATATCTACAGTATAGTAAACAATAATATTGTAAACCTATAATCGTTATTCTACAATTGCATGAGCAAAACATAATAACCAGAAATATGTTATGTGACTAAACCTATTAATTCAACATAATATTTGTTGTCATTGCAATTAATCAATTTCGGCATTCTAACAATAATACAGAACACGATGGTTCTGATCTGTCAAAAGATTAAGCTGCGTGTAGGCGGATAAACGACATCGGTTGGATTTTTGTGTGTATTGTGTTCAAATGCACGGTCATTTTTATGAAGCTTTTAACAAACAAGGTAAGATCGAATTCCGTTTTCAAAATTTTGGAATACATGATTTGAATGATACTAGGATTTCGTTTGAAATTGTTGTTTATTTTGTAACAACTTGAATTCAAAAATGATCAACGTTCTTCATCATGGGGAAAATGGAACAAGAATGGTAAGCGTGTGTGTTCCGCATAGCTTTCCTCCAATAGCAGATGTTATATACGGATTTATCATCCCATGTCTGTGCATTATTACAATATTTTCGAACTCTTTAGCAATTCTTGTTTTCACAACTACAAACCGGAAGTCACCAACCAATATCATGTTAACAGTTCTTGCCTTTTCTAATATGTTTTCAATCGGATCTATTAGTCCTATGTTTTTCATTGTTTATGGATTAAAGAGAACAGATCTAATGTATAAATGTTCTTTTATACTGTATCATGATATCGCTTATTACATTACGGCTATGTTTCATTGCGTTTCTATTTGGCTGACTGTTGTTCTTGGTATAGAAAGATATATCGTGGTAGCATTTCCCATGGCTGGTCCACGTTTTTGTAATAGGCGAAATACCGTCGTTGCCATCGTTGTAATTTCCATTGTATCATTTTCTGTGATGACACTTCCTAATATGTGGTTAACGCGCTATATGCCTGCTGGGGTGAATATATCTTCCACAGACTTTGATATATTAAATGGACATTCAAACTCAAGTAATTTCAGTGTCATTTATACGGAAGTCTGTGAATGTTGGGACCGTGGATCACCCATGATATTCAGATTGGTCTACAATTGGATGAGAACTATTTTTGGGACAACTATTCCGTGTGTAATATTACTTGTTACAACAACCCTCTTGATACTGGAACTAAAAAGAAACAACCTGAAAATTAGGATGCTTCATTTTGACGAACGTACATCCGAAAAACGTGTGCAAAAACGTATGAAAAGAACGTCTAAGTTAATTGTGGCTATTACAGCTTGTTTTCTATTAATTGAGCTCCCGAATGCTGTAATATTTACTTGGATAACGGTAGAGCCTCATCCCTATAATTCCGCTCTCGATGGATATACAAGATTTACATTATCTATTATACTGAACATTGTAGTTTATGTTGGATGCAACGCCAATTTTCTCATTTTCGTACTAATGAGTGAATATTTCCGAAAGAAATTAAAGTATTTCTTATGCTTTAAATGGGTGAAAAAATCAAAAAGTCGAAAGATGACACATTTATACACAAGCAGCTGTAAATCGTCCCATTTCATCTGATACAAGATGTGTAACTTTAAATCCCGGTGAAGTACAGGTATTCAAGTAAAGAATAATTTTGACAAAATGTGACTGATGGAGTGAAAAATATATATACAGTGTAAGAAGAATGATAGCTATTCATTGTGTAAATATGTTCGTTTTTTTTAATGACGCAACTTTCAATGTGTGTGTGGTCTCTTTTCGAAATTGTGGTTTTAAATTTATTTTCAGTAGGATTTCGAAATTCAAGTTATTTTATTTTTAATAAAAAATTACAATAGAAAAAACATACAAAAAATATGCCTACAAAAATATAGTAAATCTCAATGTTCCTTCTATTTTTAACGACACATGAAAACGAGACTATGACAATCACTGCTTTGGATAACGGTAGAGCTGTAGTATGAACAATTTCCAAGATGTATGAAAAATATTTACATCCATATACCGTCTTGTAAATACATGTATATGTAAAAATCTTAACCATGTATCACTTAGTAGTATCACCACCGGATATAGGTACCCTCGAAGTGGGTGGAAAAACAAACGTGAAGTCAGGTAAGGTCAAATTCTTCTTATTTTCATTATATTCTACGTTTTGCTGACAAGTAAAGTTTTGTGATATTGATACGTAATAATGTAGCTACTATTTAAGGCTGATTATGATCCATAATTGGCTTTCTCTCTCTTCAAATCGTCAGAATCGGACCGGGTGGTACCTGTTCAAAGAAGCATGTGACGAGTTCAAAGTTGAAAAAAACACGTTTATCCTTCAACTATTCATTTGACGTTTTTGTAGAACAAAGTTGTATCATATTTAAGCTTGAACAACACTGTATTTCGAAATAAACTATTGTTTTCACAGAGAAATGCGTGTAAATAAAGTGGATAAATTGTACGGCGAATAGTTGTTTACTGTACGGGGAATAGATACTTTCCTATTTGCCGTACAGTGATGTCGCTTTATTTACATGACTATCTCCGTGAAAACAATAGTTTATCTCAAAGTACAGTGTTGTTCAAGCTTAAATGTGATAAACTTTGTTCTACAAAAACGTCAAATGAATAGTTGAAGGTTAAACGTGTTTTTTTTTACAACTTTGAACTCGTCACATGCTTCTTTGAACAGGTACCACCCGGTCTTATGATTTGAAGAGAGAGAAAGCCAATTACGGATCATAATCAGCCTTAAATAGTAGCTACATTATTAGGAATCAATATCACAAAACTTTACTTGTCAGCAAATCGTAGAATATAATGAAAACAAAAAATAATTTGACCTTACCTGACTTCAAGAGGTACCTATATCCGGTGGTGATGCTACACAGTGTGTATGAAGACTTTGTCCTATGCAATTGTGGCTTCAGTACAACAGGGTCGTTCATTTGCAGCGCCGTAAAGTACGTTGTGTGTGCTAATTAAAAACGTTGTTGGTTATCTATGACCACAGTCGCCTATATATATCGACAACATTATGTGATTCAGCCAGCGCTCGCCATTATTACAGTATACAAGCTGGTTTGTAATACTTTTTATAAGTGTAAACACTGTTCAAAATACGATTCATTCAGAATATAACATTATATACACTCCGACAAAAGTTAAGCACCACCCTATATTTTTATCGATATATTTTTTTACATCAATACTGTTAAAACAATAAAATAGATATCACCATTTTTCTTACACTTCTTAAAAGACTACACCAAGGGCTCTAAAATTACTAATCTACGAAGTATTTATCATCCTGAAAGACGTGACTATGACGTGGCAAAAATGGGGTTCAAAACAGGCGCTGGAAAAAAGTAAAGCCAGTTTGTCTTTGATGGAAGTTTTTAAGATTTTAAGAACTTTTAAATACCTCTATTGTGCGTATGTGTAAGGCATAAAAATCAATAACGAGTATATCCACCGCGTTTATTGTGAAGTTCTGTAACACGCATCGTCATGCTTCGCACAAGACGCCTAAGCCGTTCTTGGGGGAACTGTTGCCACTCTGTAAGATAGCAGTTCTTAATTCGTCAATATTTTGACATTTTGGATTGCGTTGGTTAATTTTTCGGCCAATAAAGTCCCATACATGCTCTATAGGGTTCATGTCTTGTGACATCGCAGGCCATGGAATTGTCTGAACAGCCTCTTGCTGTAAAAAAGTTGTACAATTCGGGTTCTATGTGGCCTAGCGTTGTCGTCCATGAACATTGGCCTGTCAGCCAACGCATGATTGTCGAAATAGGGGACTACGCGTGGAGCGAGTACATTGTCACGGTATTTTTGGCCTGTCAGATTACCATCAAGAACGTACAAGTCCAACTTACAGTCAAAGGAAAAACAACCCCAGACAGTTACACCCCCACCCCCAAAAGCAGTTGTGCCCAAAATGTGGTTGTCCTGAAATGAAGTGTTTCGTTGGCGCCAAACCCTTGCACGACCGTCGGTAGGGCGTAACAAAAAACGACTTTCATCGGACCAGTGGACCCGTCTCCATGTCCGAATAGTCCACCCCAAATGATCATATGACCAGTCAAATCGAGCATGGCGATGACGTAATGTCAACTGTGGACATTTTATGGGTCGTCGCGCTCGCATTCCCTGATGGTGGAGGCGTCTGATTACAGTGCGTAATGTGGCCTCCAAACGCTAAATTACCACGAAGTGCACCAACTGTACTGAACGGCCGTTGCCGCGCCCGTCTGGATATGGGCCGGTCCTCTCTCAGCGTCGTTTTGCGAGGTCTACCTGCACGTGGATGGTCAGTAACATTCCCCGTTTGACGGAAACGCTGCATCAGTCGTACAATGATGGAATGGTTAACCCTGAAGTGGTCTGCCACCCTTCTATGACCAAAACCACCGTTATGCATGCCAACAGCTTGCCACCTTTCTGGTATGGTTAATTTTCGTCGCACCATACCAAACCAATAGAAAATGAAACTTAAAACTCTACACAAAAAAATCAGCTTTCGTTCGCAAACACAAATGTTGAAAAGTACACGTGGCACTTTACACACCCGGTCATATACACATAAATCAAAATCGATCAATAACCTGTTTCACAGGTATGTAAGTATGTGTGTACAGGTAACGAAAACAGCAACCGATTTGAAATAAGTTCATTATTAGAATAGATATTATTGAAACAAGTCAGGCGGTGCTTAACTTTCGTCGGACTGTATATTACTTATACAATGTGCTTGACAAAATTTCAATCAAGGCTACTGCCTCGGTTGTCTCATTGGTAGTTACGCCCTGGCGACCATTTCACTAAAGGTCGTAAGTCGTAAACGTAGACGTAAGTACACTCTTAAGAGTTACGACCGTTGCACTAATAAATATGATTTACGACTTACGATAAAAGGTGATCGTAAAGTTAAGAGTGGTGGTAGGTAGTAAACCTGCGTAGACGTAACAAAGATGACAGGAGTTGTTTGTAGCCCTTTTCAGAATATCAGGAAGAGCGTCAGATTTTTCACGATAGCTCAACCCACTTTAATTTAATAGCACCGCGCAAGAAATAGTAAACCTGCATCAAATCATTATTTTAATCTAGTTCTTCAATTCATTTACAGATCAAGACATTAGTTTCATAAATATTAAGCATCTCTCTTGAAATTATTGAATACGAATTATAATGAATTGCAACTCTCTAAAGCAATTTCAACCTCCGTCTCTAATACGTTTGAAGAGAAGAATTGATATCTATGTTTTTTAATGCGAACATTAATCAATTGAAGCGAGTAATACATTTTAGATGCACGCAACCATTTTTATATATCGAGAGCTGTAAAAACAGCTACACATTATCATTTGTTTCAATGTACTTTCTATCAGCCCCACATTTACAATATCAACATATTTTATTAATGCGGGGTGCCTAGAGGCAATTTGAGGAAAAGAATGATATCGGGTTCATGTACAAACAATGGTTCAAAAATAAAGTAGAGCACAAACAGATTATCCGTGCAGAATGTGAATTTATTGCCAAATCTATGGTCATACTTTTGAAAATTCCCCTTGCATATAACATGGAATTTGTCGAAACTACTAGGTCTATATATAAAATAAATTTCTTCTTAAATTTCGGTAAAATTTGACACTTAACAAATGGTTTTTTCTAATAGCTTTGGTTTATTTAAAAAAAAATCCATTGAGCCATATCCCTACTGACCATATTACGTTATCAAAACGTTGTGACAACGTAACTTTTTCGTTCTTAAAACGTATTATACATTTATTGCATGCTTGGTATAAACATATTTATTCATGATAAACTGTTATGTTATAATACATACAAATTTTGTTTAACATGACAGGATTCGGAAACAAGCTAAGCTTATACTAATCCGTCTCCTATGAATTATAATTGACTAATATAGCAAACAAGTTATAGAACATGCTACATGACAAATCTAACAAACAAAAATCAATAATACACAGTGGAATAACAAAACAGAAAGATATAAAATTAGTAATACAGATGAAATGCAACCTAGAATTATGATGTAAATCTTTTACTTTTAAGAATACAATTCTGTACATTGGTAAAAAGGGGTCCGACCTATAATCCAACAGTCAGATAGTGCGACAAATGCTTTATTTCTTTGAAAGTTAACACTATAACATGTGTAATATGGGGCCAGAAACCGAACCGTTTACTCACCAAAGAAAGGTCCAGAACATCGGAAACACGATATCATAGACGGACAAAGAATAGGCAGGGTCACACAAGAACTAAAAAAAAACACATATATGAACAACACGGACTCCATAAAAACCTGGATCCACTCGTGATGAACTGGTAGTGTAAGTATCCCGTATATTTTTTAGTAGCGACGACTTCAGGCTTTATTCAAGTAGCGTGTAGCCGAGTCCAGCCAAGAAAAGTCACTATTGAAAAGAAAGATGAAATAAATGAATACAAAAAAAA
>MJUT01036275.1:492453-509028 GCA_002080005.1 Gigantidas platifrons | reverse complement strand
TAAACCAATTAATTGTATATACCATATGAAAACTGGCGTTTTCCAAACTGACTAAAATCACACCTCTCACTTGCTCCCCTTTTTATCAATACAATGTATGTCACGACGTGACCTATCAGTAAAAGGGGGAACAAGTGAGAGATGTTATCGCACGAGGCTTGGACGGACGGACGAACAGCGGTATGCCATAATAAACATGTATTTTGACGGGCGTATAAAAATGAATGGCCCATTTCCTGAAATTACGAATATATCATTTTTGGCCAAATTATTTTTCAAAACTTTCATCAGTTTGATTAAGGCGAGGTTGCTTATATGCATGGCGGACGAACGGACATAATTCTGGGGGTTTTCGAAGATGGATGGAAGCTTGCGAATGAAAACACGAGTATAAAGTACATGTAATGCATTGTGGACGAAAGTAAGAGATCTGTGTTTTCTACTTAATGGATCATCAATAATAAAGTTGGTTTGGTAGTTATCATTGTTCTAAGTTGGTTTGGTAGTTATCATTTTTCTAAGTTGGTTTGGTAGTTATCATTTTTCTAAGTTGGTTTGGTAGTTATCATTTTTCTACGGTGATACATTTAGGACACGCATTCATTTTTTTTTTCTGAAAAAAATATGTCGAGCACTCGACATAATATGATTTTAATAGTCTCAAACATTTGAATTCATTCCTAATATAGCAAGCATACGGAAACATGGATAGAGAGGAAATTGTTGACATTTTGCATCAATGTAATTTCAAGCAAAAATAAATTATGATAATGTTGTCCTCACAATTTCAACTCGGCATTTAAGACGAATTCTACACATTTTCAGGGATGGATTGTGACGTTACCAGAACTGATTCAACGGAAGTTAACGGTGGGAATTCCTGGCCCTTTTCGTAATCTAAACTTTGGTGATTTCGTTGGTATTCGAGTTGCTATAGTTGTGGAAGGAGAAGGTCGTACATGGGCTATTTATATTGTTCTGAGTGGGCATGCCCGACCGGAAGTGGTTCCGTTTTCCTGCGCTTTTCTGAATTGTAGATAGTTTTCTTTTATCACAAAGATCTTATCGTATATTTCAGAATAACTCTGTAGCTTTTATCTACCTGGGGGTGCGTACAGAGGTTCATATCCTTGTCCTTATATGGCCTATATATACTGATTTTCGTATGGACTATCGGACTGTCGGACCATCGGACTGTCGGATTATAGCTACGGCCCCGATAAAAATGTATATATTTCAATCGACACTTAAGGTGTCTGACCTCTTAAGTAGAAGTTTAACATCAATAGTAACCGGATAATTGATTGTATACAAGAGTTCATTACGTAAATCAGTATATTTTTTGCACGATGTCAAAAAATGGGAAGTAGACTAGACTTGACCACATGCACAATTAGGGGAATCCACCAGATTTCGAATGAACAGGTGCTCATTTAATGAGCTACTGTTCATTCTTAACCTGGTGTGCAAAATTTGACCCAATCGAGTGCCACTATAATAACATGCAGGACATTTGCTATTTTGGGTTTTAATACGCTCCTTAAAAATATTCAGGGACCTTGAATTTCGAGTATCTATAGGGAGTCTATTCCATAATTTTATGGATGATGGGAGGAAGCAATCTGAATAGAATTTAGTTTTTGAACTTATTTCTAGAATATTCGCAGACTGACGAGTGTTATGGTAGTGTCGATTATCGACTCTTATCAGGTAACAAATTTCTCAAATATCCAGGTGCTTGATTGTTATCTATTTTATGAAGAAAAATCAATTTATGTTTTTCCCTTCTTTCCAAAAGTTTTCCCATCCCGTTTCCTCGTATAGTTTCTGAATGGACGTTAAATTTGTACCACCCATAATAATTCGTGCAGCTTCGTTTTGGACATTTTCGATTTTATTTATCAAATAATGAGTCTGCGTATCCCAAACAACATCTCCATATTCCAAAATGGGTCTAATAAAAGAGAAATACATCTTTTCTAATGTAAATCTATTCAGTATAAAACGGGCTTTCCTTAACATATTTAAACGTGTATAGGCTTTCTTAACAATGTAGCCAATATGATCGTGCCAGAACCCATTGTTAGAAAAGAATAATCCTAAAAGTTTATGATTTGTAACTTGTTGAAGAATTTGACTTTCATTTCCAGTGGGGGGTGTAGTGGTTTTATTAGTTTTCTTGAAATAACCATAGTCTCCGTTTTCTGGGGAGTGAATTTTACAAGCCAGTTTACCGACCACTGGTGGATTTTTCCTAAATCTCTATTAATAATGTCAGCTGCGTTTTGAGGAGTATCAACTGTTACATAGAGACTAGTGTCATCTGCGAATAATTTAATGCTCGCGTCGATATCAGTCACAATATCATTTATGAATAATAAAAATAGAAGAGGGCCTAATATGGAGCCCTGGGGAACCCCCGCATTTATAGTCTTCCACTCGGAATTTGACCCGTTTAAAACCACCCGTTGGGGCCGTCCAGAAAGATACCTTTCAAACCATACTAAAAGATTGCCATATATTCCATACTGTTTTAGTTTAAACAATAATCCCTTATGCCATACCCGGTCAAAGGCTTTACTAATGTCACAGAATACAACTCTGATTTCTTTCCCACTGTCTAAAGCCCTCCCAAAGTCATTTGAACTATTTACCAACTGATTTATCGCGGAATCGCCAAATGTAAAACCAGATTGATTGGATGTAATAATATTGTTTAGCAATGAAAAAGTATGTACATATTTATAAACGCAGCGCTCCATACATTTAGAAATAACACTTAACAGGGAAATTGGCCTGTAATTTTTTACATCGTTAGGATTGTTGTTCTTATAAACCGGGGTTACGTTAGTTTTTTTCCCAGTCGTTGGGTAGCACACCGATTGATAACGATAAGTTAAAAAGTTTACATAAAGGATATTTTAGTTGATGAACAGCCTCTTTTAGAAGTCGCGGGTTAATCAAATTTGGACCAGAGGCCTTACTAGGATTTAATATTGATAAAATGTCTTCGACATCAATTACGCCTATTTCAATATCACAAAGCTGGTTTTCGGGAAGAGAAAGTTCGGGAAGTACGGCGTCAGAGTCGTCAAGATCAGTTGCATAGCAAAGAAATCATTGAACTCGTTCGCCTTGTCTAAATCATTAAAAATCAAATTATTATTTTTCAGTAGTGGGGATATGCCAGAGTGTGATGGTTTTAGCCCAGAAATTTGGTTACAAGTCTTCCACCAAGTTCTAGTCGAAGGATGATCGTCAGACAGTCTAGATACAAGTTTATCATGATACGCATCGCGGGCTTTTCTTACTAGAGATGTAACATCATTACGAATTTTACGAAATTTATTCCAATCAGCAGGTTTATTTAGACGCTTAGCCTTATTATGGATTCTATTTTTCTTTCTGACGAGTTTTCTAACCTCGTTTGTTAACCATGCAGGGTCTTGTTTCCTAATAGTTACAAATTTGTTTGGAATAGTGGCTTCAGCAGCGCTTAAGATAGTATTCGAAATGTCGGTAGTAATTTTATGAATGTCTTCTATAGAAAAAATGGATTCCCAATCAGTTAGTGACAATAATCGTCTGTACTCATCGAAATCCCCTTGGTTATATAACCAAATCTTACGCTTGAACGATTTGCTCACAGGTTTAGGGGCATTCAAGAAACCAATGACCGGACAATGGTAACGTACTTGATCTAATAGAGGTTGACCCACACCAGCATACGGAGCAAAGTTTACATCGTGATATTGCATGCTTGTGAGGGAAATATGAAAAATTATTCATCCAAGAGTATCATATTCCCCGAGGGCATCGTGGGTGAATAAATTTTCATATTTCCTGTACCCGCGTGCTATAAATGTTTTATTATACCGAATGAAACGAAGAAAACACATAAATATGTAAAATACTGCTGGCAAACATATTATAAGTCCATTGGAACGTTGTCTCAGATATTTTAAAACCATATTGTAACGGTTACCTGCAAATGATTCGTTCAGAGTGCCTCTGACGTTTTCATGTCAAAGAACGATAACTCTGGTGGGAAAACCCGCGAGGCTTCCGAAGTGGTGGAATATGATATTTATTTCACGGAATATGATTTTTGTCCTACGTGATAACGTGTTCTGATTTTTACCCATTGTCCAATCAAACTAATCTATTTATAGTAATTAATATATGAGGTATAATAATATACATTTATTTCCCTTTCATAAGGGAGATATGAAGATTTGTTCACCCGAGAAAAATAATATTTCCCGAGGGAAATATGACTATTTCGAGGGTGAACAATTTTTCATATCTCCATTATGCAAGGGAAATGAATGTTTTATTCCACCAGACCAACGTTTTGGTGAATTCTGAATAGTTTCTTTCATACTTCTCTCTTGGTTTTGTGATTTTGGTATGATATAGTAAAGCAACTGAAAATAACAACTTTTAATAACAATAATCAAAACATTTTAACAATGAAAAAATGCTTTTGAAAAAGAATGTCGATGAATTAGTTTAACTTTACTTCGTTTGATAATCTTTAACGGTAATGTTAAGAGAACATCTGTCAAATTTAGGCATAAAAGAAAAGAGTCCACTCGAACCACACTTTTCAATTTGATTGAGGTGATTACATGTCCTGTTCATATGAAGGTTAACACAGTTTCCCTGGGTTTCAAGTGTGATTCGCAGCCAGCAACAATAGGGCAACAACAACCAACAAGTTCAAAAGGGCCATGAACGGGTGAGGTTTCTTTCCCACCAGCAACGAGGTCTGGGTAACGATGGTCTTCAATGCTGTTCCATGGGAGATCCCGATATGTTGTTTTTTTAATTTAACGCTATATCTCAGATTTTGATTAAAATCGCTGTACTGGGTTATAAACAGTTTACTCTAGAAAACAGAAATATCTGAGTAAATATGGGAACTGAAGCATTAGTTGCTGGCTAACGAAACAGCAGAAATACATGTATATATATATAGATATCACCCTGCTAACTATGAACCAAACTTATAAGAACAACTTGACCTATGCATCTTTTCTTTAGCTTAACATTAAACACTAACAAAGATATAATGGAAAATTACCAAAATCGAAGAAAAATGTGTAGGAACCAAAATCACATCACCCAACATCAATGAACAGAAAAAAGTATTTGTTCATTCATTAAATTACTTGAGAGGAATTCGCGAAGGTCATTAGAGTGGAATCGTTATGATAAAGAGGTGAGGGTTTGATTTTTGGTGTTTGAATATACAAGGGAGAGGAGTACAGCCTGAATTAAGAATTCATGTCTTTTTGTGGTTCCGATCGACATAAGGACTGAGCTGTCAAACTATTAAGCTGTGCACCAAGGAAGGATTCGAGGATCCAAATGCCAACATGTAGGCTATGAATAGATTATGGCTAGGCCAACAAGTTAATACAGCTGCAATTCAGGTGCTGCAATTTGGAAATTTACTAATTGCAGGGACATTTTGAGGCCATATGAAATTGGAATTAGAGCATATTCTAAGGTCAATATTAAGTACTTCAACCCATTGACTTATGCTTTTATTACTTAAATGGCACAATTTTAATAACAAAAACTCCATTAATTTTGTCGAAAAGTTAGTTTATTAAAAAAATTGTTTCAGGAGCCTTTCCGGGATAAGAGGCCCTGAAGCTTAAGCTTCATTAATTTCATAGTAGATTTGCCACTGTACACATCCCATCCTGAGAAAGCTGTAACCCCAAAATATTGGTGTTAATTGTATACTAGTATAAAAATATAGCAAAGAACAATAAATAATCTTTTAAGGTTAGCAGTTCAAAATGAAAATATCAAAACCAATATATCACATTCCCCATAGAGAAAAAATATAACCCTTAAAGAAAAAATAGTATTATTAAATATGGGGGAAGTCGTGATCGTGTGGTAGTTGGATTTATAACTACCTATGC
Organism: Gigantidas platifrons; assembly: GCA_002080005.1. NCBI lineage: Eukaryota > Metazoa > Mollusca > Bivalvia > Mytilida > Modiolidae > Gigantidas > Gigantidas platifrons. The sequence goes on along the minus strand of MJUT01036275.1, from coordinate 503,086 downwards.
AATCAGTGCCCATCACCACTAATGTGAGTTCGAATCCGTTTAGACGATGTTTACTTGATACAACATATGTGATAAAGTTTGTCAGTGACTTGCGGCAGGTCAGTGGTTTTCTCTGGGTACTCCGGTTTCTCCGCCATGATATAAATGAAATATTACTGAAAGTGATGTTAAACACCATAACTCTATTGTCCCTAATTCTATTGAATATGCATTTAACATGATAAATTCAATAAGAAAAATATGAAACAATCATATCTGAAAAAAATTTATCAAATACTCTAAATATTTAATTTCAATTTATATCCTGGCATACAAATCATGATTATCATTTAACCAATCAACTTTCATTCAACATTATATAATACTATCCTGGGTACCCCGGTTTCCTCCACCATAATAAACTGACCGACACGATATAACAGAAATATTGTCTCATCCATACTGATATAAATCACAAAACTTGCATATAAAAAATAATGAAACACATACAAATCTAACATTTGGTCAGCAAAAAAATACAAGATGAAAGAAACAACAAAGTTATATGAACAATGAAAGGATTCCTTCAACAATAAAGGGTTTTTTCTCCATCAAGCATCTGGAAAACTCCCTTCATTGGTGGATTGGTTCTGAAAAAAAAAATATGGTATTAATATTTTCAGCAAAACGAACAACATTGGGGGTGAAAGTAGCTATGTTGATCATGATCAGAAGCTTGAAATTATTATATTTAGTAGATAATTGTATTGTATTTTAAGCTTTGCGGATGTAAATCGTCGGTTTTACGGTCGCAAAATGAGATTACCTAGCGATGCATAGCATTATGATTTAGTTAATACACTGATTAAAAAAGAATTCAGCAACAAAATTTAATCATTGCATTAGCTAAGAATGGGATTAGGAATTAAAAATGTAATTATGACTAATCATATGATTAGCTTAATCACAAGTTCAACAACGGACCCCAGACGTTTTAAATTATTTTCATTCCCATAACATATTATCTTGTTCCCTCAATATATTATTTTATCATAACTCATATATTAATTACCATAAATAGATTAGTTTGATTGGAAAATGGGTAAAAATCGGAACACTTGATCAAACAGGACAAAAATCATATTCCACATCCTCTGAAGCCTCGCGAGTTTACCCGCCAGAGTTATCGTTCTTTGACAGGAAAATGTCAGAGGCACTCGGAACGCATCACTTGTTGTGGATGTGGTTTTTAAATATCAGAAACAACGTTCCAATGGACTTATAATATGTTTGCCAGCAGTATTTTACATGTACAGTATGTGTTTTCTTGGTTTCATTTGATATAATAAAACAGCCTCGCAGTACCCCTGTTTCTTAGCCTCGTCCAAATAAATCTCATATAAAAAGACACCATACCTATATTGCTTAATTATAGTACACGTTATTTAGTCAATAAATTATTCTTTTTTTGTATGCTCCCCATGAAATCCTTGTTTTAAAAGATTGGCACAACAGAACTCCAAATTTGTGCAGAATATCAATACCAATATACCGAATTTCAAATTACTACATTTTAGTGATAAATTAATAGAATATTGCTGATGTTGTTAAAATTTGTAATTGTGATTCACTTAGTGTTGATGAGGCTCCTGACTTTGGACATCTACACGTATGTGCGGCGGGGTTGAATAAGTTTTGCTTGCACTCTCTTTCTCTCTCGCACTCTCTCACTCCCTTTGTCAAAATGACTTACTACTGGATCTGTCAGACTGATATAAAATATGACTTACTACTGGTTCTGCCCGACTGATATAAAATACGACTTACTACTGGTTCTACCCGACTGATATAAAATATGACTTACTACTGGATATGCCCGACCCCGACTGATATGAAATATAACTTACTACTAGATCTGCCTGACTGATATAAAATATGACTTACTACTGGATCTGCTAGACTGATATACAATATAACTTACTTATGGATCTGTCAGACTGATATAAAATATAACTTACTTATGGATCTGTCTGACTAATATAAAATATGACTTACTACTGGATCTGTCAGACTGATATAAAATATAACCTACTTATGGATCTGTCTGACTAATATAAAATATGACTTACTACTGGATCTGACCGACTGATATAAAATATAACTTACTACTGGATCTGTCTGACTAATACAAAATATGAACTACTACTGGATCTGCCCTACTGATATAAAATTTGACTTGCTACTGGATCTTCCCGACAGATATAAAATATGACTTACTGCTGGATCTGCCTGACTGATATAAAATATAACTTACTACTAGATCTACCTGACTGATCTGAAATATGACTTACTACTGGATCTGTCTGACTGATATACAATATGACTCACTACTGGACCTGTCTGACTGATCTGAAATATGACTTACTATTGGATCTGCCTGACTGATATAAAATATGACTTACTACTGTATCTGCCCGACTGGCATAACATATGACTTACTACTGGATCTGCCCGACTGATATAAAATATGACTTACAACTGGATCTGACCGACTGATATAAAATATGACTTACTAATGGATTTGCCCGACTGATATAAAATATGACTTACTAATGGATTTGCCCGACTGATATAAAATATGACTTACTACTGGATCTGTCTGACTGATATAAAATATGACTTACAACTGGATCTGCCCGACTGATATAAAATATGACTTACTACTGGATCTGCCCGACTGATATAAAATATGACTTACTACTGGATCTGTCTGGCTGATATAAAATATGACTTACAACTGGATCTGCCCGACTGATATGAAATATGACTTACTACTGGATCTGCCTGACTGATATAAAATATGACTTACTACTGAATCTGCCCTACTGATATAAAATATGACTAGCACTATAAACAAAATCCAACTAAGCATGTTGGTCTAGTACAAATCGGACCTCATCAACATGTCATAGCTTGTTCTCGTAATGATTTAACTGAAAACAATCACTCACTCACTTACTCGCCCAATACTGATTGCTCCTTCGGTTTTCTCTAACGACGCTTATATTAAAATCAAAATAGTATGTGGATAGTTGTTTAATTACTCGTCCTACTATTCATCACGTGTGTTAAATGTTTGACTGTTTGCTGTCAGTATTACATACAAATGACATTAATATGCATAACAAATTACAAAACAAAAACAAATTCTATTATCGTAATTAAAGTTAGTAAATATATGGAGAGAATATTCTATTGGTTAAAATATCATTAACATCATATTATATTTGCTTAACAGAAATACTATTGAATAGTAAACATCTAAGAGGATAGTATTGTTTGGTTATGTGTTAATTTCTGTAATATGTCTAATAAATTATAATTTGTGAGTCAAAAAATAGTTGTGGAAATGTACATCCCCACGCAACTAGCAACCATTATGTACATTTCATGTTCTTTACGATGTTAATGTAAAATGTTACATAATAAAATAAACATAGCAAATTAATAACTGTGGAAACAATTGTAGCATATTTCAACCTCAGAAAAAAGAGCAAATCACAAAATTTAGTATGTCGTTAATTATTTCTCATTTTTTACCTATCTCACAAATTGTTGAAATTGTTAAATTTAATATGTGTCTGTGGTGAGTTTAGTTTGAAAATATATTACACCTACAGTGTGTGGCGCATGTAAAAAAAAAATCCCTATATATTCAACCAAAACCATATTTTTTCAAAAAATTATTGTGAAGTCATTTCTGGATAGATTTAACACATTTTACACCAACACATTCGAAATTATCTATTGTGTGATTGTTTATTTTGCTCATTATGTGTATATGAGTGGTTTTTATTTGTACATAATTTAAACAACAAATAAAAATTGACTTTGATTTTCTTATAAATTTAAACTAAAAATAAATCCTAAAAATTAACAATCATGTTTAAATTATGTACAAATAAAAACCACTCATATAAACATAATGAGCAAATAAACAAGCAAAATGTAGACAATTTCGAATGTCTTGGTGTAAAATTTGTTAACATCTATCCAGAAATGACTTCACAATAATTTTTTGAAAAAATATGGTTTTGGTTGATTATATAGGGATTTTTTTTTACATGCGCCAATACTTTTGGCCACACACTGTAGGTTCACTCTCTGGTTTATGGTAGGGTCCGTGTTGCTCATCTTTTTGGTTTGTCTGTATTATTTGTTTTGCCAATGTTGCCTGTGTCTCTATTGTCCATTCGTGATTGCATTCGGGTTTCTCTAACGTTTATTGCCTAAAAGGTGAAGTATGATTTCCTTGCATTCAACTAGACAGTCTTCTGAATATTTAATTTTAAATATTACTTAAAGTGCACGGTAAAATTAATGTACCGAGGATACTTATTATTCATAATATGTTAAACCAAATAGGGAAAAAGGTTAATTTTCAAATGTCATAAGATCCCCTCGATGATCACGAACTGGTTAACCTTTCGGAAAAATCAATATCTCAAATCCATATATTTTCCCTTATACGCAGAGTTTTTACTTCTATAACCGACCTGAACTTTTGACTTTCGCGAGTACCTGGTTTCAGCCTCGATTTTTTTGTGGGGTGTTGCTCACCTTTTTAGTTTTCTGTGTTGTGTGTTTTTGGTGGGGATGTTGTTCACCTTTTTAGTTTTCTGTGTTGTGTGTTTTTGGTGGGGGTGTTGCTCACCTTTTTAGTTTTCTGTGTTGTGTGTTTTGGTGGGGGAGTTGCTCACTTTTTTAGTTTTCTGTGTTGTGTGTTTTTGGTGGGGGTGTTGCAACCTTTTTAGCTCACCTGTCCAAAGGCCATGTGAGCTTTTGCCATCATGTTAATTGTGTCCGGTGATCCCGACTTCGAGTACATCTCGCCATTAATGGGCCAATATAATGTCCCCTATATATATTTTATATAACGGCTTATTTTAAAAGAAAAATTAGTAGTATATGGGTACGGACAAAGCCATATTTGCGGAGGAGCCAGAGGAGCTACCGGAAGTCACGTGACCGGAAGTGACGTCAGTCACGTGCCCGGAACCGGAAGTAAGTTCTGCGGATGCGCAACCGGAAGTTGCGCGATATCCGCCTCTTTTCACCGGAAGTGGCGTCAGTCACCTGACCGAAAGAGGCCCTGTCCGGAAGTGTTCGTGTGTGCATGTGCAACCGGAAGTTGTGCAACCGTTTCCCGCGTTTTTTCTACTCTAGTAGTAGTACAAGTACCATGGATAACGAAGTTCATACGAAGGGTGTGCGCATGCACAACCGGAGGCTGTGCACTTTACACCGGAAGTTGGCTACAGAAAGTGGGGGTTTCCCGCGTAGTAGTACACGGGGGTGTTCTCTACGACGTCCGCGGCTAGCCCTGGTTATCTACCCCTTTCCCGCCATTTTCATTTCACTTGTTCACATTTTTGTTTCATATAATATATATATAGTGTATATGTTGTGTGGTACTTCAAGTATTTCTACTTTACTAAGAGTACATTTGAAAATTTGCATCTGCAAACATTTTTTTTTTACCTTTTCAATGTTTAGAAAAGCTGAAAATTTCCAGATTTTGTATTTTTTCGTGTTTTGGGTGGAATTTCAACGCTATGACTGCTGCTCTGGGTATATGGTTGCTGCTGCTGCTCTGGGGTATATGGCTGTTGCTGCTTAAGTGTAGACTTTTGTTGACCGTGTTTGCTTTTTAAGTGGCGTTTTAAGTCTGCAGGCTACACATAGGTCATATTGCATAAACTACGACGGGATAGGGGTAGATAATTAGTTCCAGTAATCATGCTAAATATAGGACTCGGACGTCTTAGAGAACACCCCCGTGTACTACTACGCGGGAACCCCCACTTCCTGTAGCCAACTTCCGGTGTAAAGTGCACAGCCTCCGGTTGCGCATGCGCACACCCTTCGGATGACCTTCGGTATCCATGGTACTTGTACTACTACTAGAGTAGAAAAAACGCGGAAAAAGGTTGCACAACTTCCGGTTGCATATGCGCACACGAACACTTCCGGACAGGGCCTCTTTCGGTCAGGACCTCTTCCGGTCACGTGACTGACGTCACTTCCGGTGAAAAGTGGCGGACATTGCGCAACTTCCGGTTGCACATGCGCAGAAATTACTTCCGTTCCGGGCACGTGACTGACGTCACTTCCGATCATGGCCATTTCCGGTCATGTGACTGACGTCACTTCAGGTCACGTGACTTCCGGGAGCTCCTCTGGCTCCTCCGCAAATAAGGCTTTGTCCGTACCCATATACTACTAAAATTCTATTGAAGTCATTTGCTATCCGATTTATAAAAAAAATCAGCTTTAAAGCATAATTAAATATAATTTATTGTATTATTTTTCATATATTTTTCTAACTTTCATAATAAGTATTTATGATTCAAACACAAATGTAAATTACTGACGTCACAATTTTCTATGATTATATAGTAAGATTTTAAGCAAAGGTAGAAATAAAGTTAGATAAAAACTATCAGAAGATACTATGCTTATTTCTGCTTTTAATGCTGAAAATTTGATGAAAATGGAGTAAGAAATGACAAGAATTTAAAAAAAAACATGATTTTACACTATCGTGCCAATAGTATGTAAAATCGGTATATATTCATATAAAACACACTTTCTTTTGATGGTTTTTATTTCATATAAATTTGAATATTCTACTTTTAATGGTTTTATTTCAGACAAGAAACATACTCTTGAGAATTTTATAAAGAATGCGTGTTTTTACATGAATATATAGGAAATTTTTGAAAAATTGGCAAAGTTTGAGCACAATAGTGTATATGAAAAGCAACTGTATATAGGGAACTATTTTAGTGGGGAATGACTTATGACCTACTACTATACTCGATCATCTACATGTCATTAATGTTATAGTAAATACACTTTTAATAATATATAAAAATCATCAAAACTGTATTTCATATAGTAACAATATTTGTATACGATATTGTTACAACATCAAATCATATCCTATGATTCAATGTAATACCAGTACAAGGAAAAGACCTTGTTGTATTAACAACAAGACGAACTCGATGTTTCCTTGCTTAAAAAGATTGTTGACAAAATGATTAATATGGATACCATAATTCAACAGCATTACACATACAAACATAACTACATTATCTGCTCATTTCATTTAGAAATCCTCATGTGATTGGTCAAACTGTTGACACATGACTTCGAAATTGAAACTTCATCAGTCAATGAAGAAACGCACTACCATTCAACACGCTTCAAGCAAAATATAAAGTACTTCGGTCAACGCTTTCACAGCCCAATAAAACTGCAAAATATTGCATTCAATTCTTAAGTATCAAAGCAAAATTCTCTTATGAACTGGAAATGAGATAAAATACAGTCTCTGGTCAATAATCGAAAAATCAAGATGATTGTTATATCATATGTTCAACTTCAGTTTTAGTCCATCAGCCAAGTCTGAAACAACCTCTAATAACAAAGTTTGTGTGATACCCCTGTAGACCGCATTTTTGTTGCATGCAATTAAAGTTTGATATTTAAATTGTCGATTTCCATGTGTTGTACTAAAATTAAAAACGCGGAAAATAGTATACATTCTGCTTTTTTCTACCTACCCGTGTCCTTTACGTAGTGGGGTTCAATATATTGTATAAAGTTTCATACAAATAACCGCTTTGTTGTTCAAAGTTGGATTATATATATTTCGTACAAGTATAAAAAAAATAGCGTAATTTGCCATATCCTTTGAAAATAACGCTCTGTCATAAGAGATATATACGTTCTCGGAAATGTAATATGTTTGTGCCTAAAAATCGCATGTTTTTAACTATTACACACATAACTGCACGGGATTAATAGTAAAACATGTCAAATAATAACCAAAAACATCATGCTCGATTTAATCGCTGCATTTAAATATTTTTTTTTTACATATATTAGTTATTCCAAAACGCGCTTTTTACATAATTTAACCATTTAGCTAAATATTTCCGGATTTTCGAGATATTACCGATACGGTTTCATATTACAAATTGATTGTGATTTTCTTTGGCTTTCTGGGCTTTTTGTGTCGATTTGTTGGTTTTGTACAACAAATATTCTTCATTTTGTTAATCTAGATAAAAATTTAGATCATTATCGACAGAATCTAATCAATTAGTGGATTAATTGTTTTGGGTCTGTTTGACTTTGCTTTAGTTGGGATGCGTTTGATTTGCCCTTTCTCGTGTCAGTTTTCTTATTGATCATTGATGTCAGTAGGCTAGTTTTATATGTTTTATTGTTATTCTTTATATCTTTACAATTGTTTCCATTATTGTTGCACATTTTGTTTATTGATTTGTCACGTGATTGTCATACATATTATACATTTTGAGGTTAATTTTATTGCTTTTTCATTTGTTAACTGTGTTCCTGTTCATTTACTTATTGAATGAGGGTATTTTATCATTTTGGAGGGTTGTTTTTGTCTACAATTTTAATGTTTTATTTTGTTTTCTTATACCTTGCTGTTATATTTGAGGTTTTTCAGAGTTTTTACTTGTTGGTACATTTTGTATATTTTTTATTTATATCTATCACATACTTTGTTATCTTTGTTTTCTGTAGCGTAATAATTTGCTCAAAATGAGCGACAGAGAACATACACAGTAGACTTGGGAGAAGTTTAGAAAAGCAGCCGAAATAAGATACGACATTGTTCACAATCTTATAAAACACTACTGGAGTGCCTTCCAATGGGTGAGTACCACAGGCGATGTTATCAAACTTGCACAAGCAAGCGTAACCTGAAGTATCCACTAAAACGCATAATGAGTTACAATATCAAAGTACCAGTCACAACTAAACCAGCCAAATTACCTAAAACATATGACCGTTCAAAATGTGTTATTTGATATGAAGACTTGTTGATCCCAGGAACAGTTACGCCCATGTTTGGTCAAAGACGGCATTTCCTCGTTGAAGAGAGCTGCGAAAAATGATCGCCGTTTTCTTGTGAAAAGATTGGAATCGGGTTATGTATTTTATATCATAAAACATGCTAAAAAAACCCTGACACGGTGTCTTTACAAAGTTAATGAGAACATGTAAAATATATCAGGTAATGGGGAATCAGCAATATGTGACAGATCTTTTGATACTTTTTGCTTCCGAAATTGAAACAAATGTTTTAAAAGCATTGAAAGTGGTAACTATGTGAGAGCACCAGCCTTGGTTTCGTCTGCTTCTTAGTGAAGAAGGCATTGAGGCCTCAAATTACTAGTCCTTGTATTTGCAAAAAGGCTAGAAAAACGTATCGGAAATATAAATACAAAAATGTATATTTATTAAGAAACTACCCCTTGTGACATTTTTTTATTAAAAAAATATGTAATTCATTATGCTGAGAATTTAATAAAATAATGAAATAATAATAGTAAGAATCACATAATAATTATAATAATAATTTTAGTAAGAGTATAAATATATTTAATCAGGTGTAAATCTAACTCAGTGAGTTTGTACTCACTTTCTAAATAACAAGTCTGTCATTGGGTAAATAATATCCTTTGTCTAGATAGATATTTAATCTCAAGAATTTTATTTCTATTTCATAGAGCAAAGTAAGTTTAATAAAACTCTCTTTTTTTTTTTCTTTTTTCTGTTCAACATACTATTCATTAGTCTATTATTAAGTACATTCATTTAAATCTTTATAATTTTTGGTAACTTAGTAAGCATAAATTTTATATCAATTATAAAATTGGTAATAAGTGACACTTCCTGGTACATTCTAAGGTGAATTCTTACTATCAAGTGTGATAACATTAATTTGTTAAAAATATTAACTGTGCAGTTACATAGCTGTATATCTAATTATAGTATACTAACTCTGTATAGTTCATGGAATTGTGCAAAATATCTTGTATACTTAACTTTTTTTTAAGTATGTTATCATATTTCATAGTCAATACTAAGCACATACTCTCATCACGAGGTTTATCGGATGAGAAATGTGTATTTTTTTTGGTAAAATTCATCTTTCCATTTTACTAATCTGGGATTATGTATATATATATAATATATCCTAGCAATTTACCTTAGCATGTTAGGACTTGACATCCATATATCTCAAACTAAAAGTAATCGTCTATATATAGAGCGGCCATGTGGTGTTTGGAATCCTTGTTGGCACATGACCAGTGTGGGCATGCAGAAGCACTTTTAGCTTCCGTTTATCCGCACTGAGCAGGGGACAACAACCCAAACATAAACTGGCAGCTTCAGTACGTAGTAATTATACATTTTGGTATAACTCTTAAATACATAAAACTAGTCTATTTAATTAATTTGTTAATTCTTATATTTTTCTTCTTTTTTTTTTAATTCTGTCTTAAAATACCAACTTTGGAAATTTTTTCGCGGAGATATCATCGATGTCAAGTACCCCATTTACAAAAACAATATAGGGTTAATGTGTATCCAGAGTAAGGTCATAGCACCCAACTCAATACGATACACTATACCTATTAAACTGGGATGTGTCAAACTTTTTCAATATCTCTAATGCTTAATGTATTAATGACGGCTATGTTGGTTCACATATAACATCATTTTATCCTCCATCCTTTTCTCTTAACTCACGACAATTATTAAA
>MJUT01036275.1:463542-476906 GCA_002080005.1 Gigantidas platifrons | reverse complement strand
ATAATAATATATCTTAAGGCTATCAAAATCATGGATTTACATGCTAAAGCAGTCAGGTACTTCAATATAAAAAATATGAGGAGTAAAGAAAAGTTTGATGTTACCAAAGGGTAATCAGAAACTGTAATTCAAAGGACAAGCAATGCAATGGCCGAAAGAAGAAAATACTAAGAACCAAACAATGATCTACCAAACACTACAAAGACTAGATGTAGCCTGACGAATGACAGGTCGTCTTAACCAAACAATTATCTACCAAACACTACAAAGACTAGATGTAGCCTGACGAATGACAGGTCGTCTTAATCTCACAACGAGTGTAATGTAGCACATATCGTGGATTAAGGCGCGTGTTATTCATCTTCAAAACAACAAAACCTGGCGATGGAACTGAGTGAGTGTTAGTTAATGCTAAATAAATATTTCTGCCAGTTATATCATGACGAGAACATGATAATGATGTCTGCTTTGTACTAGACCAACATGCTAAATTTGATTTGTATAGTGCTATCTCACAAAGACAATCGTTCGCGGGTATACATGTTGCTCCACTGGGATACATTATTCTGATTCCGAAACAATCAGTCTTCACTCTTTTTCCTTAATACTGCATGCTTAGAGCAGAGGCAACAGATTCCATGATCGACAGCACTCTAGACGAGCACGCCAACCATTACACCACCGATGCGGCATGTGTTGTTAATCTGTCAATGCGTGAGAGATAAGGACTAATCAGAATATAGATAGGCGGTCTTAACCTCAAAATGAGCGTGGAACTTGGCCTACTGCAGAGGCCTCTTGGGATGGGCGAGAGAAGGCTGGACCGGTCCTTTGGTTCCGCTGTGTGGGTGATGTTTTTTCGCTGGATCTATCCAATTATGATTGAAATAAAAGATACCACAGATACAGCTGGGTCTGCTTCATGACATTGGCTAAGAAATAAACTTTAAGTGAATTCTCCCATAGCGAACTTTCCATTTATATGTAATAGGATTCCCCCAGCACCTGCATATGGAATGCATATCAATCAATTGATCCGAATTAGTGGTCCCTGTAATGGTTTCTTTAATAGATGGTTGTTGCTGACAGGGAAGTTATTGAAAGTTTTTAGCGGTGAAGTTGAAGTCATAACTTCGAAAGTTAGCCGTTAGAGACTACCTGTGTCACAAATGACCACGGATATGTTCCATTTGACGTAATCATAATCCGGTCCTTTCCTCATTTATGAGTTGTCGCTGGGTTTGTTACAAGAGTAACACTACGGATGCCACAGTGTGGAGCAGGAACTGCATACCTTTCCGGATACACTGATTTCACCCTGGTTTTCATTATCCCCCCCCCCCCGCGATAGCGGTGAGGGGATATAGTAATAGCGGCCGTCTGTCTGTCTGTCTGTCTGTCTGTCTGTCTGTCTGTTTGTCTGTACATCCGTCACACTTTCTTGTTTACGCGATAACTTGAGTAAACATGGATAAATTTGAATAGTGTTTTGCATATGGCTTGTAATTATCATTATCTTGGATGGGTTCTAAAATGGAAATATTTGAAGCAAGGGTTTTGGGGAAAATCTTAGCTTTTGGTTGAAAAATCACAAATTTTGAGAATTGTGTCTTGTTTACACGATAACTTTAGTAAACATGGATAAATTTGAATAATGTTTTGCGTGTTGCTTGTAATTATCATTATCTTGGATGGGTTCTTACATGGAAATATTTGATGCAAGGGTTTTGGGGAAAATCTTAGTCTTTGGTTGAAAAATCACCAATTTTGAGAATTGTGTCTTGTTTACGCGATAACTTTAGTAAACATGGATAAATTTGAATAAATTTTTGCATATGGCTTGTAAATATCATTATAATGGATGGGTTCTTACATGGAAATATTTGAAGCAAGGGTTTTAGGGGAAAATCTTAATTTTTTGTTGAAAAATCAACAATTATGAGAATTGAGTCTTGTTTACGCGATAACTTGAGTAAACATGGATAGATTTTAATAATTTTTTGCATGTGGCTTGTAATTATCATTATCTTGGATGGGTTCTAACATGGAAATATTTGAAGCAAGGGTTTTGGGGAAAAATGTTAGTTTTTGGTTGAAAAATCAAAAATTTTGAGAATTGTGTCTTGTTTATGTGATAACTTTAGTAAAAATGGACAGATTTGAATAATCTTTGCATGTGGCTTGTAAGTATGTTATACATTAAGACTGCAAGGCTGCTTTCTATAAATATATAAAACTAAATATTATGCAAGTGCGGGGGGATACGTCGCGCATTCATGCGCTAGGCGGTTCTTTTATTGAGGCTCGTATGACTCGATCTATAGTTTTCTGTATGATGTTTTGTGTTTTCTTTTTTCTTTTGGTCATTGTATTGTCTATCCTTCTTCGATTTACGGCTTTTGATAACCCCTTTAACAGGTAGTCTTAACCTCAAAATGGGTGTCAGACGGTGCTTATCCTGAAGATCAGTATCAGATGGATTCTAGCCTCAAAATGAGTTTAAGCCTACGCTGGGTTTAGAGATAGTCATGTAATGTTAACCTCAAAATGAATGTGAACGGTACCTGTCATGAGGATAGCCAGCGTTCTTAACTTTCAATGAGTGTAAGACAGTTCTTGGCCTGCAGATATGCAGTTACTCTTAATTCTACATCTGTATTTGATTTAGAGGTACAGGGATTTCAGAATGATATCATGAACAGTTAGTATATATACTGTCATCAATATTTTTATCCGGACTTCCGGGAATTTAATTATTGAAGTGGGTGAAAGCAGCAGGTATTATCGGGATTTTAACTCGATTGCAATGGTAAATTTGAACTTTATTAAAAAAAAAAAGAAATGTAATATATATATAATGTAATTTGAAGGAAAGCAAAATAGAGATCTGATTTAGTGTCAACGAGGACCAGATGTGAATGTAATTACTATATCTAACTTATCTCAATTAGATATAAACAAAATTTAAAAAGTTCGCATTGAAGTATATGTAGAATCCAGAGGATTATGCCTGTCTTCACCTCCTGACATTTTATTCATCTCGCCAATGTTAATCAATGCTTGATCAACTCAATAATGTGATGTCACGACATATAAGAGAATAAAACAACAAAACAAGAAATGAAGGTATTCTTAGTTTAAAAATTTGTGACCATAATTGAAATATTTCTATTATTTACTCCTAAATTGGCGCTAAGGTTTTTTTAAGAATAGATCTATAGAATGCAGACGTGATACGGATAAAAATAAACAAGGGAGAACCTCGTATTAGTATTCACAGCATACGTGAGGTATGACATGTTCAACTCTTTGTGTCACCTTCATGGTGTTACGGTTGATCAATATTTGTTGGTTGTCGCGAAATGTTATGATTCATTTTGCGGTTTGTTGATCATTAAACTGTGTCTAAATATAGAAAAATTCGTTACCTATATTTGATCTCCAAATACGTATTAGACCATGTAATATACCGAAATGAAACCATTGGCTAAATTAAAGAATTACAATGTAAATGGACTATACAAAATTAGGAACATAAAGATGATATCAACCGGAGTGAGAAACGTAGCTAAATGTGGGTAGTGTGGACGTGATTTTATTAATCTTAATGTATGACACCAGCAACGTTTCTGGAAGTAACTGATTTCAACTATATTCATTGCAAGAACACGTTTTTCAAATAATAAATGAAACAAACATGTAGATAAAAGGGTGGTAGAGGGGGTGGGTTAAGGGGAAAGCTTTTTGATATAAATAAAATAATTAAGAAATAAATCATGGAAGCCAGAATGTGTTGGGAGTTTTATCATGGATTTGCGGATATTAGTATTTTATCCCGAGCCAGAAGCGAGGGATAAAATTTACTAATATCCGCCAATCCATGTTTAAACTCAAAACACATTCTGGCTTCCATGATTTATTTCGATTCTGATATGTCTAAGAGTACAAATACGGTAGTATACTTTGATTGGAAGGCGGTAATTTATACAAACGCTTGCGGAAAATGTCGCACACAATTTATGTAACTCGAATAATACTGCGCCTCTATCGGCATTATTCGGGTAACAATTTATGCTGCCAATGAAAACGTCAGTCACATTCATCGGCGCATGTACTAATGAGATAATACGAAGAAATAATTCTGGGTTTTTTTTAACAAAGGGAAAGAGTGAGGTCATGTTAGAATCGGTAATAGATAATGTGTGTTCCTCATACTATATAAGCTAGATATATGTGTTCCTCATACTATGTACGCTAGATCTATGTGTTCATCATACTAGATAAGCTAGATCTAAGTGTTCCTCTTTCTAGATAAGCTAGATATATGTGTTCCTCATACTAGATAAGCTAGATCTAAGTGTTCCTCATACTATATAAGCTAGATGTATGTGTTCCTCATTCTAGATAAGCTAGATATATGTGTTCCTCATTCTAGACAAGCTATATATATATATGTTCCTCAAACTAGATAATCTGTCAGATTCTCTTGAATGAAAAACAGTTCGCAGAGTTACAAAACCAAGTCGGCTAAAATCAACCCGCGCGAAAGAAATACTAAAATCTTAGAACGATTCGAACAATAAATTAAGATAGTTCATAACTGTATTTAAGTGCATTGTAAATCTTTAGCTATAGACATCATGTTAGAAAAAAATAGATTAAAAGACCCTTTATGAAGTATGTTTGTTTAGGGGATGGGTAATTTGGATTACATAAGCTATTGGCCTAATTCCGCTATACTTTGTGTTTGTCCTATTGATATTATATGCAGGGTTTGTCCCTTTGCTTGTGACATTGAATTCTAGCTAAAGAATTTAAAAAGCACATGTTTCACTTTTTTTAACACATAGATGTATTATATTTCAAATATCATCTAGCTTAATGTTCCTCTGTGTATCATTCTTTGAAATTAATAATAAAAACTATCTTGTAAAGTATGTCGGTATATTAATTGGTACTAACGGTTTGCATTCAAAGTGAACATTCAAAACAGGAGAAACGATGATGCAGAATAAATATATTCAATATTAGTTTAAGGTAGTTTTTCTTTGTCCTTCTCATTAGACAAATTTCAAAGGATATATTTATACTACCTTGAGACGACGTTAAGGTAGGTACATATGTTTTCTTAGTATGATTAGATTATGTGTAAGTCCAACGCTGGTATGATAATTAATTGTAGACTGTTTTGCACTACCTTCTCAATGCAAATCATAGAGACACGCCTTGCCAATGGGTTTGATAGTAGATTATTATTTTCCAATGATCAGCTAGTTATGCTTTCGGTTTTAAATACTATTTCCCAAACACTATGAACTAATTCTCTTGAAACGTAAAGAAGTCCTATAGTGTAAATACAGATTAAATACTAAATTAAACATCTTTTACAATACAATGGAAAGCAAAAATACCACACTGTCGGAATATTTCCGAAATCCATTAGAAAAATCGTACAAAGGGGCAAAATGACTCCCATAATAGCCACGGGTAAATGTTTTAAAACAATATTTAATTAAATCAAAATAAATAATTGCGACAAGGATATCCGATCTAGAGTAGTCTATATAAAAACCCAGTATATAATGTTAAATACTTTTCTAAAATAGTCACACAAACTTAGCCTGGACAGTATATATGAAAATAGATTAATGGCCTGACCTACTGCTTTATGCGTATTTCTGTATAAAACAACACCCATAATTGATTCGTATAAATTTAGAAATATGCAATTTAGAATAACCCTATTTGCTTTTTCAATACATTATAAACTTACGCAATCGCTTTAATTTATTAGTACTTTCCCTTTGTTAGCATTGAACAAAAAACCAATGAAACCAAAAATAAATACAATTTACGTGAATATATTTTGATTATCATTTCCCCATTTGTCAAAAATTTCTAAGGAAAGCATTTTGGTAGTTTAAAACGATATAACTGTGTATTAAACAATAGACGGATGTATAACGTCGGTCCATCAATCACAATTTCGTAGTTCTCATTGTCACATTCTGTCATATCTACGTAGGTATGTTACAATACGATTGTCATTTTATGTAATTAAACTAAGACATTTCATTGGTGGAACGTTATTTCCCTATTCAGAAAACATTTGAATAAATAGTCTGTACATATATGCATATGGTAGTAACTTGCAAACACTATTATCTTGTTCATTTCAGTAAATCAGGAACTAAATGACTACGTTATCATAGTTTAAAGGATATATTCATTGAAGGTACAATTTTATATATAACTATGAAAAAAAACCTACTTTCATTTATAAACACTGAACAAAATATTTTATTTTATACTGCCTATGTATTTGATTTCAAAATTTTAAATCTAACTTCAATAGTTTGAATTTAAATATTTTTGCTATTTAAGATTTTGTTTTCAGGTTTAAGTTATCTGTTAAGGCTTTCCAGCCTTTTAGAATTAACAATGTTGATGTTTTAGTACCCAAATGTACATCTAGTGCATTACGGTCATATAGCAATATTTTTCCACTAAAAGTTAGCATCATTTTGACAATGAAAATAGATTTTGTTTTAAATTTCATCGTTAGCAGAACAAACAAAAACCACAGAAGTACTAGTAATACATAGTTAAATTTTATATTCTCTTATTTGAAATAATTCATAAAAATATTATAGGATTAAACACTGTTTTTTTAGGAAATTATCTATGTATAAACTCCGGCAGCTCACTCACAAACTGAATAAGGTCTTTATGTAAAGATTGTAAGTGAGCTGCCGGAGTTTATACATACATAATTTCCTAAAAACACAGTGTTTAATCCTTATAATTCTTATTCTTGGACATCGTGTTTGGTTTCGATGCTAAATACCATTAAAGAGCCTCAAACAATTGTATCGTTACGGCGTAGGAATATGAAAAAATATCGACATTTCAGCCATCGTCGAGTAGCAGACGAACCTTCCCACAATTCTTGAATGGGATTAATTTACGGGTAAAAGGTACATAAAACTCATTTATTATTTTATTCATTTATACTGAACATGTTTTTATTTAGGAAACATTTGAAGTCGTTCCGGTATTGTGTTTTTATTCATTTAAATCTACGATGACTTAGCAGCCGCCGTATTTGTTTACATTGGATACCGGGGGAAAAAGTAGTCCGGCAAACGGAAATATTGATTTATAAATTCCTTTCGAATGACGTAGAATAAGTGACGATATCCAATCGGATAACGAGTTATTGATAAATTCTAGTAAGAATAGAATTATTTTAACATAACTATTTTTTATTTGTTTTCCAGATGCAGTTTTACTTACATGAGTTATGTTTATGTATATTCGTATTTTTACCGTATGCTATTTGCAAATTAGAACAAATAGACTTTCCTGATAGACTAGCACGATGCTACAACGACTATTATAAGAAAACGTCGATAGCAAAAAGTGTAGGATACCAAGTACATTTTAGATGTTATCAGGATTATAGACTAAAAACGTCTACAAGCAGGCGATATAAAGGAAAATTATTTGGACTTAAAAATAATGGTTACATATCTAAGGTAATGGAAGGCGTTAAGACAAACAGCAGAGGAAAGCGACAAGCAGGAGGGGCGCAAGGAGGAGGACAAAAACGCTACAGGAAGGAATTCAGAATGATGACAGACCAAGAGAGAAAAACATATTTGAACGCAATACAAACACTAAAGACAACAACCGTAAGTATCAATTCAATATTTTAGAATTTAGAGCATTCAGGGACTCCTATCCAAAACAAATCTTGTCGTTGGCCGAACAAAAATTATTCACAAATGACAATGTAATTATCAATACAACTGACGTGATATCAATTAATTTCTTGATGCGTGGAAGTGAACTTTACTAGTGAGTCATTAGTTAGTTTCTTAAGTAACCAAATGCTATTTAATTAAGATAAAAATAATTACGACATCAAGCTTATAATATACTCATATGTCACATAGTCGCTATATAAACGTAAACGAAGCTTGTCGAATCTCCGTGATTTGATATGGGTACTATAATTTTAAGCATGAATAGACACCATCGCCATGACATAAACACATATCTAATAAACAGCAGCGTTTATTCTAATATTTATTTCATTTATTCATTTTCAAAAATGATATAGATTAACTTTAGATGTGTCTTTCAGGAAACAGTTGGCAACGAGAGTATGAGTCGTTTTGATTTATTAGCTGCATTCCACTCTGGTGAGCAACTTGGAGCTCATGGTGGATGTAACTTCCCAGGATGGCACAGGGCTTACCTAATAATGTGAGTATTGGATATACAAAGTATTGTTGAAAGAGATATCAATGAATACTTTTCCAACCTCTTATATACAGTTGATAAAGTATTAATTTTGTTAAACTATATAAATATGCAATAAAAATAACGCTCGCGATAAGCATGCAATAGGAAGTATATTGTAAGTGTTCTTTATACGTTAGAGAATTGATATTTCAGGCAAAAGAGTTTGAAGACATTTTTGTGCTACTATGATGAGGGGCGGCCAGATTTTGTTTTGTTTTGTTTTTTGTTTGTTGTTGTAGGGGCTTTTTTCTTGAGAGTGGGGGGAGGGGTGAAGTACACGTAGAAACGAGAGGATGTATGTCGGGCACGGAATTGTTCTTACAATGACAAAGTATCAAAAACATGTTAAATTTTGAACTTGAACTTGAAAATTGCTAGAATATAAGAATCAGAGTACCAATCTATTCACTGACATTCAGATGATATACACATAATTCTTGACCATATCATGATCAATATTGAAAATCTTCAATTATTTTTTAACAGGTATGAACAGGCTTTAATGCAAGTTGATCCAACAATAGTATTACCTTACTTAGATACTACTTTAGATTTTTATATGGACGACCCAACAAAATCTATTATTTGGACCGAAGAGTTTTTAGGAAACGGTGATGGACTTGTAACATCAGGTCCATTTGGAAATTGGGAAACTCCTGTGGGACCTCTGATGAGAAATATTGGAGTTTCTGGAAAACTTTACAGCGAAGAGGATATAAGAAATGTTACAGACAAATCTCGATATGGTGAAATTTGTGGTGATGAAGCATTACCTGAACACGATATTGAGTTTTTACATGGTCCTATACATGTTTGGATTGATGGTCAGATGGGAATAATAGAAACAGCTGCTCATGATCCAGTATTTTTCATGCATCATGCTTTTGTTGATTACATTTGGGAAGAGTTTAGAAAAAATCAGAGACGAAATGGCGTTGATCCAACAACAGATTATCCTCAAGAATTTTTTGGAGATATTTTTCATGCTCCCGACGAAGAAATGGGAATCGGAAGCATGGTGGTGTTAGATGGTTTGGACGACAAGTTTATTAGAGATATTTATGATTACGAACCCCGACCAACTTGCAACAGAGGAAGTAGAGACTGTGGCTCTAAGTATCTAAAATGTATGGATATTGCGGGTGAATATCGATGTGTATCTAAAACTTTGGAAGAATACGAGGCTGGAAATGGAAACGGAGGAGGAAGCAATGGAGGTGGCAATAATGGCGGTGGCAATAATGGTGGTGGCAATAACGGAGGTGGTAATAATGGAGGTGGCAATAACGGAAGTGGTAATAATGGTGGAGGAAATAATGGACAATGCCCAACTCTTCCACCACCGAAAGTAAAACCTACTGAAACACTGCATAAACCAGTACAGAATAGTTTTTGCGCTAATGGTAAAAGTGATACAAGAGAATGGGTTTATTTGCCAATTAGAGTTACATATCAACGTCCTCCTGATTTTCAGAATTATGGGTCATATCAGGTAATAAACGGAAAACCACGTACTAGATCAGATATATATGCACCATCTGCATATAATGCTGTGAACAAGTATATAAGACCTGGTCGTCCACAAAACTATGGCCATTGCAAGAGTTCTATTAGTGGAGCTGGAGAAATGTACATTCAGTCTGATGGTCTTAATTACGATGGCACATATCGAGAATATGCCGTTATTGATCATCGGTTGGCTATTTCAATGTCTGTTGCTTATGTTGCAGTAAAGGCACCAAAAAATAACGCACCATCTGATGTGGTCATATCAGCATTTGATTCTTGTGGTAGAGTATGCCATGCAACTTGCTTGATTCCCGGAACAAATTATTACAGGCCATGTTCAGGAGCAATAAGAGTGTCAGAAGACCCTAGAGTTCCAAAAATGTATGGTCAAAATTTAGGAAATTCCGTTTTGAATGTTTGGGATTTTGCAAACAGTCAATCATCGTCTTGTCCTCAATTTAACATAGATCAAATATACGTCTCATTCTTCTGTGACTACAGTAATAAGTGGCCATGGGAACACGCAAGGAGACAACATTTACCACCCCTTCCACCAAAGAGGAACAGACGACCACCTACAAATGCACCAAGTAATAACGACAATCTGCTAGCAGACCCACTTACAGCACCAACATCTCAAAAACAAAGTAAGTATATTAAAGCAAACATGTGGATTTTAAAAACATCTAACAAGTTTAAACAGTGATGGCTACAATTCCATCATCATCTACAAAACGAACAATCAATCACCTCTAACCTTGATTTACTGAATATACAAAAGACCACGATTCATGACGTTGGAAATCCATGTTCTGGCATTGGACAGGCATAAATGCGACAGGATTAAGCCGGTTATTGGGATCTCAACCCATGTATTCCACTCACGATTTGAATAAAGTGATACTATTCAAAATCAAAATAATTATTTTTTTCAAATACAATTATATATCAAGAATGGGAACAGGACAAAAGCCCCCGGACAAAAGCCACCCGGACAAAAAGCCCCCCAATAATGAAATAATCATACAATCTTATTGCATTTGTTTTATAATGATAGTTGATATTAAAAGGTATCTTAAAGAATTGATACAAAAAATAAAATACTTTAAAAACATATTTTTCCACATCTTGTTCATTGTTATGTTCATTTATGTTTTGTGTAAATTAAAAAAAAACACTGCTTAATTCCTTAAATTGAAATTAATCAGGTAAAGTTAATCAGAAATTGTTTTATTGATAAACAATAATTACCTTTTCAACCATTGAAGTTTTTACAAGGAATGAGTGAGTTAATTGCTCACTTTGTTTTTTGCTACCGTGATTTTTTTTATAGATAAAATAATTTTATTTTTATTGTTACTTTCTTTGATGAGGGTTAGTATAATTCTTAAACAAATACTTCAATTGTTTTGATATCTTCATGTTCCAAAAATAAATGAATTAAAATACAGAGGTAGAAAAGTCTTGAATCATGGTATAAAATATAAAGAAAATTGTACATATTCAAACAGTTAAACGAAGACATAGAAAAAGATATATATAAGCAAAAAACATTAACCTACATTTTTTTTTATCATTATTGAGGTCTTTTTGGCGGGGAGCTTTTGTCCTAGGGGGCATTTGTCCAGGGGGCTTTTGTCCGGGGGCTTATGTCTAGTGGGATTTGTTTTGTCCTAGACCCATCAAGAATGCAATAACAGACCAAAACACGGAACTGTGATATTATTAGAAAAACGAAACTATTTAATCAATGTAAAACGACGACACATTACAAAAATAATCGTGTCTAGCTGTTACTTGCTAGAAATTAAATGAAGAAAACAGGAAAATACCACACTGTCGAACAGTTTTACAATCTAATAGAAAAAAAAATCATAGAAATATGCGAAATCGATATCCCTAACACAAATATACATGGCCGCATATTTTCTTGGCTTGGTATAGAAACAAATTTTTGTTGTTTAAATAGAAAAAAACCAAAACACTTTAGTTCGAGAGAAATGATGTTTTGATGAATTGATGAGAAACAAACAAATTCCGAACTTAAAATAATCATGATCAGCCATGATAATCAACTACATGTAATCGATAAAATGTGATATTCGTGACAGCAAGTTGTATTTAGAAGAAAGTAAGTAGGCTCATTACAGACTTGTCTCCCTTTGTCGATATATCAACAGGGTGAAAATGTCCTAAGTACGAAGTGGGGCCAAACTAGAATTACAAATGAAAGTGAAAATTACTGCTTATGGAATAAGTAAATGTTAAAAAGGAGGGAATGGGTACAGCTTACTCTGGAATGTGTAAATTTGCATAAAATGAAGATTACTAAAATATTTTTTTCTTCCTTTTTTCTTTACAGAATGTGATGTCCGAGGTTGTATCATAGAAAGAGATAACTGTCAAGCACCATGTGAAAATATGATGAATTACCCTTGTATAAACAAGTGCAATTCGTTCGCCAGATGTTTTTATAAGAAGTATTACATTCAATATTGTAGTTGGGGACATTATGACCTAACAATAAAACAGTGCAAACGTGGAAAAGGACACTGCACGAACGAAGAATATACAAACGGTAAACGAGCGAAATTTTCAGGTTAGATAGAAACTAACACGGGTATAAATATATGATCATTTGTGGGTTTTTTTATGTACTGTGAATTCTTTATTGTTCGTGGTAGACCAAATATCGTGGATAGCATAAAATTCACGAAATTAAGATTTCAGCAAATATTTGTCCCCCATATATATTTATTGGTTGTAACAGTATATCCACGAATTTACGTATCCACTGAAATACAATTTTCCCTCAAACCACGAAAATTGATATTCACGAATTTGAATGAACTCACAGTATAAAGAAAATCTTATAGTAGTAACTTATAGTAGCAAAAGGCTACAAAGGAAAGACAATTATCTATATTGCGTAAATAAAATTAAATGGTGTACTTATATTCTGCATTATGACGCTACTTACATTTTTGATATTGTATTTGATTAATGGACAATTTTTAATCAAGTTAAGGCACAATGATCATATATTTTGTTTTATATCTCTCAATGATTAGTAAATCCTTATTATAATTGTTCATGGCTTTCAAAGCTAACAACAGTGATATATGTGCATGAGTTTCTAATAAATGTACCTTAACAGAAATTGCAATATAAAAAGGCATGGTAAAATGTATCTCCAAATTCTTTCATTAACAAGGCCCCTGTCGTCATGAAAATCTCAAGGATGATATGTGTTCTCGTGGTCTTAATGGGAACACTGTAATCTGTATACACGCTTAACTTAATTTTTAGAGAAATTTATATTTATGCAATTGCTGGAGCTCTTATAATTAAGCATAGTGTTCTAATTTATATAGTTTCGTAATTCGAAACTCGATATTCGATATTCAGGTTCTCAAAATTATATATATATATATCCAATTAGATTTAAATATATGTCTTTTTTTCTGGAGTTGGCAAGGAAATAAATTCGTCCTGAACGAAAATTTAATATATGGCAGTTCATTTTAACAAGTTTTAGAATTATT
>MJUT01036275.1:439644-463508 GCA_002080005.1 Gigantidas platifrons | reverse complement strand
TTTTTTTTTTTTTTACAATAGTGCTTATTTTTGTTAAGGTACAGAACGTAATGTCTCTAGAATAAATGTGCAATATTGTATATATGTGTGTTTAAATTAAATGTTGTATACACAATTTTCTCTACAAAATGAATCTTTTACTGATGAAAAGCATGATATTTTAGTGTCACTTCACTTCAAATGTATTATGGAAAAAAATTGTAACATGCTGTTTATATGTAAAAATAAATGGACATGTTGATGGTCTTAATAACATACCGTCCATTGCACTTACAGTCACCTATTGTGATACGAAATTCATATCTCTCAGACTAATTCTGCAATATTGTATATATTTTGTTTATTTAAATGTTGATTTTGTACAATAAATTGTTTTTCTACAAACTTTTTATATTGCTTTTTCTTTTATTGAAATGCAGATATGCATGCTACGTAGAATCACGACGTTCATTTATGCTGGTGTATGCTGGTATTTGTCATTACTAATACTCGGTGGTGTGTTCACGTCACATGTATGTGTACTTTAGCTAGCCTATTTATTAGAAAACACTCGAATAAGTGTGTCAGAATGTTGATATTTCTTTATTATAGAACAAAATATATGAACGTGTAAATTTCTGTTCGAAAATAAGAATCATAAAATTCATAATAATTTTTTTTTAATTGTAATAATAACGCTTCCCAATTCCAAATTTCATATCAACAACTTAAAAACTCAATAATAAAATATGTAAAATGTTATTAATTAAGTTATTTAAAAGCATTGACCCATTGTCATGGTATTATGTAGTAAAAAAAAACATATATATCGAATTTAGTCGGAAACTGTAATGGCTCTGTTTATAAATATAAATGTATTTGGTTTAAACATATTTTATTGATGAATTTCATATTACATTTTTTTAATGTATTTCCCTTCTTACTACTCCATGCTCTAGGCGTAAAAATATTAATTTTAAAAATGAATTACCATCTCCATTGTTTTTTTTCTAAAATATACATTAGTCGGTGTCAGCAAGTTTTATAAATACAAATATATGCAACCAAGTAATGACAACTTGTCAAATAAAAAAAAACATAACGGGAATAAATATGATATTTTTTCTCAAATAATTTATAATTAAAATCAACACGCCCATGTTTTATGTCGTAACGTTTTCATGCGTGATTCAATTGATCAAACAGTAAACCTGGTTATGTCTGCAATAAAACCACAAATAACATTGTACACTGAAAATGATCAGGAAATAAACTTGTTCGTCACATATTAGATTTTACGTCAACAAATACATTATTGTGATACGCCTGGGTTACCACCTGTCCTCGGGGTTCTTTAAACTTAGTTCAATAAACTATTGTTCGAATTGGATTACTGACGTCAGAAATAAGAATCCATTATATTTTAGGAATAATAATTCATAAACAACAACACGGAAAAATAATTTTGGATAAACTCAGAAAAAAAAACATGAATGTAAGACATTAGGAAGATTAACATTCTGATAAGAAAACACATACATATTTCCTGTTAAAATCTGAAATAAACCATAAAACATTTGGAGCAATATGTAATATTAATCTCGAACATATTAAACTACGATATGGAAAATAATAATTTAAGCCGTTTCAGTGTTGCTTGAAGCTAAAAGTATTAAAAGGAAAAACTAAGTGTGTTACCATTAAAAAATGAAAACGAAAAACATACCACACCGTCATATAGCTAAAATTGACAGAAACACATTCACGATTGTCTAAAGGAAGACTAGGGATATATAAATCTAGCTAAGCTTTCACAAAAAAAAACTGAAATGTTCAACAGATGGTTCCAATCCTATTTTTGATTAATGTTCATTTCATAAAATAACACTACATAGTTGTTGTTAAGCTAGAAAATTCTAAAATAAACCGTTGACGTAATATTCGTTTACAGTAAACAAAGAAGTAACGTGATGTTTTATACACAAGGAAATAAGTTTACTGACATAATAAATATATACTGACGTCATACATTAGCACTTAAGTATTTTACACACGTCTGTGGTCAAGTAGTCCATACATAAATGTACTTCTGCGGCTAAGTAGGTCTGTTATATCAATACAAGTCTGCGGCTAGGTAAAATTAAAAGGAAATTATTTGTGGGAATACCCTGTCTCGTAATGTTATACATGTATGCAAATGTGTTTCAACATGTGGCAATTTGGAAGCAAACTAATTTTGAATTTTGAATGATATATTGCATAGGATGATCTTAAATTCTAATGTAGTTGTTTAATATTCCTGGTTTGTGATTGGACAATGCTGTAATTTTCAAGGTATCAATTCCACGGTTGAAATATCATGAGATATTTTTTTAGAAATTTAGCCGATTACCGCTTACGTCATCTTGTCAATGATGTGACAATGCACATATATAGATACATGATTACATTAGAATGGAGATAACTGTATTGTGTTTGAAAATTTCACGGCATCAATTGTCGATTTAATGGTCGCAAATATTGGTTTACTGGTTCCGCTATCGCGTCGCCAATAAACTTAAATTGCGACCATCAAATGTCCAATTGATGCCGTGAAATTTTAAAATACAATACAGTTATCTCCTACTTTTATTCCAAGCAAAAGTATATTTCCAAATGTTGAAAAATTAGATTGCTGCCAAATTAATAAATATGTGTGTGCGTGCGTGCGTGCGGGCGTGTGTGTGCGAACAAAGGGAAAGTCGGCTTCAAATTTCGCCTACATCAAGCTATATTTTAAAATAGTGAATATGACCGAGAGACTAATTTGTTCGTCATTATCAAGTCATTATGTCGATGCAGTCTTCCAACGACGTGACTTCAAATCCCAATGACCGAATAACAATACAAAGCCTTAAAAAAAACAAAAAAATATTATTCTGTTTGGTTGAAATATAAGTCCATGTGAAGTAAATCAAATAAATTATACAAAGCAATATTACAAACAAAAACAAAAAATCGGAGTAATTTATCGAAATAAACGAAAAGATCAGCTAAAATTTAGCACTTGCATTCTTATCTAAGCTTTGATAAAAATAATTTACAACTTAAAATACGTCAAGATTAGCTAAGGATACCAGTGTGATAGCCAAATTGTAGCTTCAAATTAATTTAGATAATTTAGAGTCGGACAAATTAAAGATATTGCATTAAAACAAATACTTCTACTTTCGATGACTAACAGTAGTATTGTCTTTGTGGTATTAAAAGACATCATAAAAATCACATATTAGTTTCTACAGAATTCTTGGACATGGCTTTATCCGTATCATTAAGATAAATGCCATGGTGGCTCCGTACTTCTTTCCGTTCGTATAATTATAAGTAAATGTGTGAATAAAATTTGTTTTGGATTATTATAATTATTTTCAATACTTTGGTTACTTAAGACAGAAAACATACTATGTTGTGAAAATAAGTAAAAATTTCGTTTTTCTACTTGTAGGTGGCCGTCCAACACACAATCGTAATCACAATCATATGCACTTTCGCCGACCACCTGTAAACAGATGGATACCTCGAGGATAACAGTTGGATAATCAATGTGATATAAAACAAATGAAAGTCCCAGACAATCCGTCCATACAATTATGAGGAAGATGAGAAATATAACATCGTTTATTTATATTTAATAATAGGCATAGTTGCAACTGGTTGAAGTATTTAAATACTGTATATTTGTGTTTTGTGTCTAGTGCACGGAAAATAAACAGAATATAATCATCCGACTTTAGTTGTCAAGGAAATGTTCCGTAAACACAGTGACACCTGTTGAAACTGAACCAGGCATAAACCGGAACCCTGTAGAAACCGAATTATCAATAAAGTCGAAATATAGGAAATATTCGTTAATTTACACTACATAAACCGAACAACTGTCTATTCCGACACAAATGTTGATCCAAAGGAGGTTTGGTTTAGACGGATATCAGAGTATTAGACATTACACGTACTAAATATTACCACAGAAACACAACTAATCACACTACCTGCATATCCCATTAATATTGAAACCCCCATGGTGGTGCATGAGCTCACCTTGAGATCGGTAGTTCCTGTGTTTGATCATGGGCCAGGTCAAGCTAATGATTATTAGAACAGTTTGTAGATACCAAAGGGTAATCAGAAGCCGTAAATCAACGAAGCACAGACAACGCAATGGCTAAAAGAAAAGGACAAAAGGACAAAAAAAAGATCTACAAAACACTACACAGAAAACTAAAGTTCGAGAAATACGAACTCCACTAAAAACTGAGGGTGAATTCAGGTGCTCATGGGGGGGGGGGGGTCATCAGTCCCTGCCTCACACGTGACACCAGTTATGTTACTGTTAAAAGACACGAGCATAATCTGAAATGGAAATCGTGTTGGACACCAGTATGAGCAAATAAAATACATAACATAAACATGAACCACTACAAAACAAATGGGAGTCAAGACGAATCGAATATCGTTTTTATACTAAAATCGTAGCAGACATCACAACATTCACCTAAAAAGGTGAAGACATGTAGTTTGACAACATGACCAAAACGAACCCCACAAAGAGAGGTAAAAGAAAAGAGAGCGAACTCATGTGCTCTGGAAGGGTAAGCAGTTCCTGCTGCACATGTGGCATCCATCGTGTCACTCGTGTTATCAACCAGGTGATAAGTCTTGAATGGGGAATGAACCGGATTTTGATTACGACAAACGGAACATATCCGTGGTCATTTGTTACACAGACACTTCATAATGGTTAACCAAGTCATGATGGCCACCGTAAAACATTCGACGGGATGACATCATCTTAACCACTAGAAATCCCTGGTTCCGTAGCTTATTTGTTAGTAGGAACATTCTATCAATGAAATCATGATAGGAACCACAAACCCTGGAATATCGAATCAACTGGTATTTGCTGTTTTCCGCTAAGCACACACAACAAAGATTATTTGGCTAGGAGTCGAAAATGTGTCAAAGTTGAGAGACGTGTTTGCCTTTTGTCTTTTTTCTCTTTGACATCGTATTAGCATTGTTCGTCCTTCTTCGATGTACGCCTTCTGATTGCCCATTTTGTATCTTCAGACTTTTCTTGCTAATATTTCCCATCTAAAACGTGTGAAGGTTTAAATACATTATGACATTGTTTTGCAATAGACTGATTTGTTTTGAAACTTTGACATATTTCACCTTTAGGGACCATACCTTTAGAGACCATAATTTAGATAGTTTTCTTCAGCATTTCTACTTCATATATATGTATGTCACATTTTAAAACAACATTCATAATGCCGTTTTCTCCACTTTCAAAGTTGTGTGCCACTTTTTCATACACTCAATAAAAGGAAAAACAAAAAATACCACACTGTCGTAACAGTTCCAAAATCTAATAGAAAAACAAAAAATACCACACTGTCGGAACAGTTCTAAAATCTAATAGAAAAACAAAAAATACCACACTGTCGTAACAGTTCTAAAATCGAATAGAAAAATCGTAGAAAGAGGCAAAATCAAGACCCATAACAGACAAATACATGACAGCTTACTTTCCTGGCTTGGTACAGGCACTTCAATAAAAAATGGTGGGGTTAAACTAGTTTTATGGATTCAATCCTCCTTCCATACTGCATGATGAAGATCTTTGTAGTTTTATAGACAAAATGACGATCGGAATTGTACCTATAGTAAAGTAGATCGATATTTTTTCCATCATAAAAAGATTTATTGGAAATTTTTGATTGATAGGTTTATTTCTAGTTACAAAAAGTAATAAATCATCATATGTCTAATTAAATATTGGGGTCAATTATATATGTCATCCATATTGAATAGTAGAATAGAAAAACTAATAGTCCTGTATGTCTGCCTAATAACTTTACACACTCCCACAAGCCAAGCAAATAATATATATTTACGGGGAATTAGAGAAAAGCTTGTAGTATTGATTCTTATACTTACTTACCGTCGATCACAACATTTACATCAAATACATTTCAAAATATTTATTCTTCAAATATTTCCAAAAAGCAAAAAATGAAAAATTTACTATGGTATTTCCCCATGTAATAGCCACAAAACTGACAACAGGAAACACCAATACTTTCTTCCTTTTTTTCTCATCAAGAAAAGTTTGAAGATGCAAAAGGGGTAATCATAAACCGCTAATTAAAAAAAAAAGATAGATAAAATAGTTGTCAAAAGAAAATGGACAAAATGGCAAACATTGATTCAAAAAACAAAACTCTTGATAGAAAATTAAAGATCGAGCAATAGAATCAACTAAAAAAAAACCAGGAGTGGACTCAGGAGCTCCAGATGGTAAGCACTTCCAATGTATTTCCCTTAAATTTGATAATCTGCATATAATTTGTTTCTGTCCCATTATTTTACAAATATTGTCAAAATTGTAATTTTGATCTATCAGCATATTGTATATAATACAAATCCATGAAATTTATATTGAAGTGGTGTCCTTTGCTTTGTGTCACTGATGTTACCAAGTAACATTATGTGAATTTATAAGAATTATTTATTTTTGTTTGAACATAAACTTAATTCCTTCCCTACTACTTACTGTAAAAGGTGTTAGACTACAAAGAAACCTTAAGAACAACAAAACATATATTTGATAAATAAAAAAGCCGAGTGGATTTTTATAATATTTTGTAATAGAGTCTTTGATGTTACCAAGATCATACAGAAAATAAAAATATAGAATTAATCTATTTCCCTTATTATGAATCAATTATGATCCACAATAGAAGACATATCATTTCAAATGGCAGGGAGCAATCATTTAGAAAAAAAACATAATCTTTCCCAAATACATTACTGCTGTTACTGTCACTGCTGTTACCATGCAAGAAGTAACATCAGTGACAGTTTTGAACAAAACTGTTCAAGCATCTCGTTGTTAAAAAGACAAAAACACTTGATGCTTCAGTATTGATACACAAATAAGATTACTTATGGTATGCAAAAGCAATTTAGTCACACAATGTCATGAAAGTGTCACTGATGTTGCCATCTATGTCCATGATGTTACCATGTAGATTCCACCATTATAATAAAGTCAGAGTGTGTTAATTGTAGATTCCACCATTATAATAAAGTCAGAGTGTACTAATTGTAGATTCCACCATTATAATAAAGTCAGAGTGTATTAATTGTAGATTCCACCATTATAATAAAATCAGAGTGTATTAGTTAAGCTTGGTGTAATTGTATTGTATTTGGATAGTAACAAATTACACAGATGTTACTTATCATATAAAATAACACGAAAAATGATCTTTGAAGTTGAAATGTCTCTGATGTTACTAATTTATATTACTTAATATCCATGATGTTACCGTCCGAAAACGAATTTTACGGTGTATGTTTGTAACATGATTGTCTTTGAAAGTAGCATACTATATACAGTTTATGGTTTCTTGTATTTGACACGTGAGGTAAGATAGCAATTTCGCCTATCTGAGAAAAGAGTACAATCAAATTATTATTATTCTTACATGCATATTTTTTAATCGCTTTACAGATATATGGAGCTAAGTTGTTTAAATGATTTGTCTACGTTTATTTTTCTATTTTCACAGGTTGGTAACATCAGTGACATAAACTGGTTCATGACCTGATTCCACCTTGAATTTATAGAAAAACTACTTGAGTTTAAGGTTGCATATTTTGTCAGATTTATCTATAAGCTTATACAAGTATTCACTGAATAAAAAATCTGAAATATCAAATATTTTTCTATTTGTAATTTGAAATGGTGTTTGTTCCAACCAATCTGTCCCAATGTTTTGCCAATTTGTCCCACTTTTGGACAATTTGTCCCATCTGTAATTTACGGTTGCAATGATAACATCAAAGGAGTGGGAAATTTGTCAAGTCCTGGATGCAGCGACATCAACGTTATGAGCCTTTTTAATACTAATCCAAGAGCTAAACCTAGCCATGGTCATAAAAAAATTCAACATCAGAATGTTAAAAAGTCCTCTAAACCAAGACCGTTACAAGACACTTTTAATTATCTACTTTCTAATATACAGAAGCCTCTTGGAATTCATCACATTCGTTCTATCTTATTTTCACTACTTGTAAACTACCTCAAAGATCTTAGGGATTTTGGACTTGACAAAGGAGACGTAGATCCTTTTTCTCCTAAGTACAGATTGTCTAGTATTTTATGTGACGTGGCATCTTTTCGTCTTTTCAAACCAGTTCGATCTGAACCTCTTCATGATAACAACAGAAAATTCCTCCATATTCCGTTTGCTAACAAAGGAATCGATGCTATTAACATCAGCAACATGCTTAATAGAAAAGAGGTCGTAAAAGAAATTCCACCATATTTCAAAAATCAATCTGTTCCCATTGTCTCCTATAGCTACACTAACAGCATTGGCCGTAAAATTTTCAACTACAAAGAAGCATTGCAAGATATTAACATAGAAGAGTACCTCAATAACCCTCTGACTTGTGACTGCTCCCACTCTCCTTTTCAATATAACCCATCTGGACATGTAATCACTGGTGATCTGAATATCATTCAACATGAGAGTCTCCGAAAGGTGATTTCTCATGGTCCTAAATTCAGAGAACCCCAACACATCAATTGGAAACATAATTTCAAGATAATTATGGATGCTGTTGAAGATTATGCCAGAGGCTGGATAAAGAGAGAAGTAGACCAAGATCCTGAGCTAGAGTCCTTGTCAGACTGGGTTAGAACAATTAGGTCTCTAGTATAAGGTCGGATTCACAAACTCAAAAATTGTGTTAATAGTCGACCTAAGTCTGTATTTAAAGACCAAGAAGCTGTTAAGTGTCTTTCCTCTCTTCATGACAAATATGTTATCGTTCCTGTGGACAAGGCTTCCAACAACATCGTGTTTGTATGTAAATCATATTACTACGAATGCCTAATCAAGGAATTAGGCATAAATAACAACACCTCTGGCAATACCACATACAAACCAACTTTGTTCGACAAAGATGAAATCCTAGCTAATCACAGATCCTTCATGACCTCTTTAAACATTCCCTCTGGTAAAGAGTCTGAGGACATACCCTATTTGTATTGGATACCTAAGCTCCATAAGACACCATACAAAGAAAGGTACATAGCGGGATCATCAACTTGTTCGACGAAAGAATTGTCTATTCACCTAACACAGATTCTGTCTGCAGCAACATAAATATTGTGAAACTGTTTACTCACGTAGTGGCATAAATCACATGTGGATTTTGAAAAACTCGAAAGATCTTTTGGATAATCTTAAATCAAGATCTTTCACTCAAGTATCCTCCATCAAAACTTTTGATTTTTCAACTCTATATACCACCCTACCGCATGACAAATTAAAAACCCGCTTAAAAGAAACAATCCACAAAGCTTTCAGTCATAGAAACGATGGCTCAGAATTTGTTGTGTTAGGTTACAATTCCACATATTTTTCTAATAAAATTCAAAAAGGTAAAACATGCTACTCCGAGGAACAAGTGATCAGTATGCTGGAATTCCTCATCGATAACATATTTGTCTCCTTTGGAGGGACACTGTTTCAGCAGGTCGTCGGCATACCAATGGGTACGAATTGTGCCCCTCTTCTAGCCGATTTATTTTTATACTCATATGAGTCGGAGTTTCTTCAAAAACTTGTTAAAGATAAGAAGATTCTTGAAGCTAGAGCCTTTAATTTCACATACAGGTATATTGATGACGTTTTATCTATCAATAATTCTAGATTTGCAGAATTTCTTCCATTGATATATCCCCCAGAGCTGGAAATTAAAGAGACCACAGATACAGCTTCATCAGCATCATTTTTGGACTTATACCTCGAATTTGACGACAGTGGTCAACTCAGTACTAAAATTTATGATAAACGAGACGACTTCAATTCTAAAATCATAAATTTTCCTAATATGTGCAGCAATATACCAGCTTCTCCTGCATATGGTGTTTACATCTCGCAATTGATTCGTTATGCAAGAGCCAGTAGCAATTATTCTGATTTCTTGAAGCGTCATCTTTGTCAGAAAAACAGGCTACTGGACCAGGGCTATAAAAAGATTCGCCTTATTCGATCTCTTAAAAAGTTTATATTCCGATATCAAGATCTTGTCGAAATATATTCTGTCTCTGCAGATACAATAGTAAAAGATACATTTTCATATAGTGAAAATGTATAAAGATAAGGATTTGGTGGTTTGCAATGTCAAAAATATTTTTTGTTAATGTGTGACGTAAAAATGCTTTTGACATTTACGGTCGTAATTAAAATACTTCAAAGGACTCATAGTTGATGGTGATGGTTCACGAGATATATTAGATACTGAGTTTGGTACTGTTTGACTGCTATTTTGCCTGTTTTTTCCAGTATTGTTGTAAATGCTGTTTTAGTGACAACGGGAACCTTTGAACCGTAATCGAAACGAGAGGTTGGCGCCGTAACATCTGATTCAATCCACCATTTCTTTAGAAATGCCTGTACCAAGTCAGGACCATTGCGGTTTTCCAGTTTCCCGGTTGTTGACTGATTTTGTCTGTTTATTGATTTATGAGTTTTGAATTTCCCTTTGGAAGATTGCCCTGTGTTCGGTAATTTTGTTATTACCCTTATTCATCAATGTGGACCATATTTTGTTATAATGACCCACATATGTAATATATCATCTGAGTATGAAAATGTTTCTTCTATTGTCAATTACTAATATGATATAGGTGACGAGTTTCATTATATAATGTCATGTAATTATCTAAAACGAGAAAGGGGGAAATATTTACCGACTTATTGCTGTAATAATGTCAATACCTTCCAATTTAATGAGTTATTTTCTTCGTGTAATGTTATTGTATTAGAAAAAAAACATTTAAATTTATAAAGATATATAAAAGTGCCTCCTCGTTAATATACACCTCGCCAAAAGTTAAGCAACACCCGATTATTGTTAAATAATATTTTTTCAAGGAATAAAAAATAATAATCAAAACATCTATTAAATGGACTGGGTTTATGATTTTATTAAACAAGTAAATGCATTCTAAGTACAAATTATAAATTTGGACATTTTAAAGCTTGTTTAGAAGAGTAATACTCAGGGGGAAAATGTGTATAAAATGGCAGTAAAAAAAACTCAAAAAAGGTTTCACCTAAATCTGATATTTGTAACGAAATTGTTTGCATGTTTACAACAAATCATGTTTAGAACTCGAAATTGACAATTTAAGACTACATTTCAATACAAGTGTGGTCAGTAACGCGTGTAACCTCTACGCTTCCGGAAAAGTTCGTCAACACGTCGTCTTATGCTTTGAACAAGGTGGCGTAAAGTTCTCAAGGGTATACTTTGCCATTCCTGGACCAAAGCATCGACACGTAATAATACTAATTCTTGTAAATTCTGACATGCTGGAACCCGATCATTTATTTTCCGTCCAATATCGTCCCATAAATGTTCAATAGGGTTCACATCCGGTGACATTGCTGGCCATGGAATACTGTCAATTGACTCCTGACGCAAATAATCACTAACGATCCGTGCCATGTGTGGTATAGCATTATCGTCCATGAATAGCGGTCTTGTTGCAAGACGATGATTGTCAAAATGAGGCACAACGATATCCCGGATGATGTTGTCGCGATATTTTTGACCTGTCATGGTACCGTTCAGAACGTACAGGTCCATTTTGCAGTCGAAAGAAAAACATCCCCACACAGTGACACCTCCGCCACCATACGCTGTTGTCCCTAAGATGTGTTGTTCTCTATATGCTGTATTCTTGGGTCGCCACACCCGCATGCAGCCATCAATATGGTGTAGAAGGAGCCTACTCTCGTCTGACCAATGAACTCTACGCCATTGCCTCAAATTCCAATTACGATGGTCACGTGACCACTGGTGTCGAGCATGACGATCTTTTCGAGTCAACAAAGGTCTTTTGATTGGTCTTCGGGCTTTTAGACGTGCGCAATTGAGTCTGCGGCTAACAGTTCGTACACTCACACGGCCATGAATCGCCCAGTTGTCGCGAAATCACGTGCAGTCGAAAATGGACGACGACGAGCTGATTGCGATAGTGCTCTGGCATCTCTGGGTGATGTTTTACGTGGCCTACCAGAACGATCACGTTCTTTATCGGTCTTTGCTTCTCTATGGCGCTTCAAAAGCCTGGATATAACACTGTGTGGCACCCCAAACTGATCGGCAATTCTGCGCAGACTCAATCCAGTATTTTGCATGCCAATGACTTGCCATTTCTAATCAAGTGTTAACTTACGTCTGGGCATCATCAAAATGTGAATATGAATGGTATACACCGACAACAACAGCACGAGAAACACGTTACGTTTACTTGCACGAAAACTTGCAAGGCGAAATCTGATGGGTTGCATAGTAAAACCGGTTTTTCATACATAAAGAAAATTAAATCGCAAGGTGAAAATTTACCTGTCGATTAAGAATAGATGAAAGAATAATATGGTAACAAAAAAACAACAAATTTAATTTTAAAACAAAAAATGTTAGCAAAATGATATAGGTGTTCCTTAACTTTTGGCGAGGTGTATATAATTGTAATTTTCCACACATGTACAAACTTTAACATGTGATGTTGTATAATATTATTTACTTCTTTGTGATTATATGTATTTGGTTTATGAGAATAATATGCGTTCATTCATTCATTCAATGATTATGACATCTTACACGTTGAGTATTAATGGCTGACCTAGTGATTAAGTGTACTCGAAAGAAAAGGGTGTGAACAAGTAAAAAGAAAAGTTTGTAAACAATGCACATGATAGATTTCATAAAAGACAAAAAATTAAAAGCTAGTAGAAGAAATAGACGGTGTTGTACATCTTCTGTAAAGTTGAGAATATAACATAAATAACATCAGAAGATTGATTCTTTTTACTCGTTACAAAAAAGGTATGATATTTAAAATACACATTTACAGATGAACTATCATAGATAAGTTGATACATGTACCTCTTAACTATGTTGTAAGAGGGAGCGATAAAATGGGGAAAACACACTGACCATACCTGTTAACCTCAGAGATTGTGTATGTGGGAGATCTCCCACATTCCAACTATTTAATGTGGGAGAGTTTGCGTGACGAACTTTTTAATACTAAAATATTTAGATTAAAGCAAACAAAATTTACTGTACAACTTTTATTGTTGTTGCTGAGCAACATTACTTCAAACCACTTTGGTAGGACAATACAGCTTGTTTTGCTGATCTTAGACC
This sequence comes from Gigantidas platifrons, assembly GCA_002080005.1. Taxonomy (NCBI): domain Eukaryota; kingdom Metazoa; phylum Mollusca; class Bivalvia; order Mytilida; family Modiolidae; genus Gigantidas; species Gigantidas platifrons. The sequence continues at coordinate 450,245 of MJUT01036275.1, read as the reverse complement.
AGAGTCACTTGGTTCGTACTCATAACACAACAAGTTATGATTTTGCTTTGCACACAATAAAGAACAAAGTGTGTCATTGTTCAACTCAGATCTCATATCTGTCTGGATTCTTTTTAACATAGAAAAAATTCTCTCTGGGTCTGCATTTTTAAGATTGGTTGATTTCCTTGTTGAAGCAACTGCTTTTTTGTGTGAATCTCCATCAGCATGTCTTTTAATATCATATACACCACCATGGCTGACACTAAAATTTGTAGAACAAAGTTTGCAAAATGCCATATCATTCCCTAAAGAAGTAGACTGCACCCGATCGTATAATTTTGTCCAGTCCTCAAAGAATTTGCAATAATGTTTCCTTTTCTTTGAAGAAAGGGTGCTAGGTCCTGAATTCCAACGTCTCCTTGATTGTGACATAGTTGAATTGTATTTTATTAAAGTTTTTTTCGTATTTAAGTAAGTAATTGAACGATATTCGCCTTCAAATTTTCTTTTTCCACAACTTTGATTCGTGTAGCTAACCATTCGATATTGTAAACAACTTACATTATCGGCGTTTCTAGTAAAAACCGAGAGAATTCCGAGTAACAATCAGCTGATTCACGCAAACATTTTAATGACCCAGCTGATAAAAACAACAAAATGGCGTCCAATTTTTCGATTTTAATCAAATTTATGGTCGCGGGAGATAATGTGGGAGAAGTATTTCAAAGCGGGAGTTTTTAGTCTCCCGCGCGGGAGGCACATTCTTTGCGGGAGGCCGAGCTCAAAAGCGGGAGTCTCCCGCGAAATGCGGGAAGGTTAACAGGTATGACTGACTGAACAGTTCTAAAATCCTATAGAGAAATCTTAAAAAGACTGAAGCAAATTCGATACCACAAGCAACAAAAATTTGTCGTATAGTCATTTTGTTTCCAAAATTAATTGTTAGAAATAAATGTTTTTATTTCTAAAATAGAACTTTTTGTAGAGATATTTCAAATTCTTGCAAATCAAATATTTCGAAGATTAATTTAATTTAGTTTGACATTTTTAAATTTTTATTTTTATCACATTTTTTGTGGGTACTACAAGCTAATCTAAAAGTCTAACACAAAGAACATATAGATAGCAACGCTATTTCTAATCCAGGATTATCGATTGATATTAGGTGATCGACCATAGTCTTTTGTTGGAGATAAACAAATTAGCAATTCAGCTTAAATGCGCTAGTTGGCTCTTTGTGCCACACCAACAGATAATCTCCCAAAACATGAGATTAAAGGTAAAAAACCAAACAATCGCCCATTCAGGTGACGCTTTTGACCAATTCACTTATTTGGAATTTAGTACCCAAAGTTCATACGCTAATCCAATTTTAAATCTCCAAACAACAGATTCCATTGGTCAACAACACCGAAAATAGTAGTTTGTCAACTATTTTCAGGTGAGTTTTTAAACTTTAATTTTTTTTTGTATTTCTGTTAAATGGTAAATTTTTACATTTGATCATTTTACTTTATTTAAAGCACTCCGTATTACATTGCAAACTGAATTTAATGTTTTAGTATCACACTTATTTCATTTTCGTTAAGTAATTGCAAGGGACGCGGCGTCCTACTACCTATTTTAACAATTCACCTTTTTCATTATCGATAAGGGAGATAATCGTTTTGTTTTTGTTTTTCGCGTCAAACAAGATGCAGTTTAAAGTTCACAGCATAGCTAAGTTTTTGTACATTATAATGATATAAATAATCAGAGATTGTAAGGAAGGTCGGGATGTTCGCACATATCTTTTATATTGTTCACGGAAAGGTTCACTCTTTCTAAACTTGGATATTTGTACTGCTAACAGCCCCCCATTATGTTGAGGCATCAAAGCTTGTTGTTTTATCAGAACTCATGGTCTCTCGAATTTCAATGAGCCCCACCATGACTCTTACTTCGTATATATATTTTGTTGTACCTTTTGTTTTGGATTTTCTCTTCACACCTCTCTAGCTAGTTTTTCTTCCCCATCCCCATTCGCAATTTTAGTTATATTAGATTACGGACACAGTCCGAGTTTGTAAACTAATATATCACACAAGACCCATTTCAAATATGATGAATGGGCCGTGTTCTTACAAACTATGGAGCTTGCGGGCCAGGGCATCAACTTAAGTCCAAAACTACATAGCAGGCCAGGTGCTGCTATACATAGGTTTAGAATACTTATTGAGCTGGAGTATCTGGACTCCCATTCTTAAATAGATGAAAGTTTGAGAGTCCTGATACTGAAGTAACATGGTTTACCGGTACTTATGTTTTTCCATCCCAATAGTTGGTCGTATACCAAGTCATACAGATGTGTTACCAGTTGAGCATTACACGCATCACACACACACACGAAATTCATAAACATGGTTAAAATTCTGGTAACATAGATTTATACTTGGTATTGCAACGGTGTTACCCGTCTTCTCTTAGACATCCACTCAAATAATTATCCTGTTTTTCTTGTTTGTGCGATATCCTGTCCGTCAACTCATTTTGAGAATAAATAAGTGTCACTCTTATTAGGGATCAGGCCGTTAACCCCACTGTTTTTATTATTATTGACATTATTATATTAGATGATGTCAACACATTTATTTTAACATTCAAATAATAAAGTTGTTTATATTTTACTCAGTAGTTTGTCAACTATTTTCAGTTCCTGTCCAGAGGCAAATCAATAAGGCCTACCCACATGACTAGTACTACTACTACACTACAATTTGCAACAACACACAGAAAATCCATCCACACACATACAATACAGATACGACAAATGCACCACCGGTCACTTTCCTGGCTTGACACAGGCACTTCAATAAAAGTGGCGGGGTTAGGCTAGTTATATGGGTCAGTAATTATCGTTCGACGCCAGGTGAGCAATTTTCAACCATATAATGGCGTGAATAAGTTATACAGAGATGATGGTGATATATGTTTTGTGCTAGACCAACACGCCGCTCAATTGGATTGTTATCTACTGTGATTATATTTTTATTCGTTTAATGCACATTTTCGTGGTTCTCGTTGGTTGTTCAAACAAACCACGAAATTAAGAGCACAACAGAAGGCATAAATTACAGGAGAAGTCATTTGCATATACAAATGTAACGAATGAACATCTCAGTTTCAGTCAATCCACGAAAATTGACACAAACGAAAATAAATGACACCACAACAGTGGTAGCTTATTGTAACAACGCTACACAAATAAACCATGTCGTTCGGTTCTCAGTGACACATTATACTGATACTTTGTTCTTATTCCGTCTAGTTGCATTCTTAGCAAATACCAATTAAAATTCGTTGGTTTTACCTGACTGGGAATCGAACCCACCACAAATGGCGCTTTCGATGAGAGCACACGAACCACTTCACCACCACTGAAGCGGTTCTATATACGACGATTCCGTGATAAGACGTTCTCCTGACTTGGAGGAAGAATTCGTACCATCGATCACGTGACTTCATAAAAAATCTAGGCATGTTTAGCAGTAGACACTGCAGATAGAAATGGATAGAGGAAAACGATCTCAAAAGTCATCCAGCAAATATTGGTGCGTGGTTCCGGGGTGTACATCTGACAGCAGGAAGAAACCCAATCTGGAAAAATATGTGACATTTATCCCATTTCCGACAAAGTTGAAAGACCACAGGCCATTTTGAACTACAGATGCCTAGATTTTAGTCACGTGGTGATGGAAGTCACATGACAGTATTATCTGAATACCAGTATCCCGGAACCGACGTAATAGGTACACCGATATATCACTTTATTACTATAGAAATGTAAGATAACCTATGTTCAACATAGTTTGCACTTACTACAAAGGCACCGATATGCATTGTCCTGCCATTTAGCTTAACGGCATACGAAAATATCAAACTTATATTTAATAAATAGCAATAGAAAGAAAAAGAGAAAACGAACATACTAAAATATATCTGATTACCACCATAAATGCAAGCAAATAAAGAACAGTCGTTTATCTCTCTGTTTGGTGGATGAACTTGATTAAGAGAGTGAGACGATATATGATAGTATGAAATTTCGATTGTCCCCATCGTAACACAGGACAACGAATGGTCAACTACGGTAACTGTTCTTGTAGACTTCAAGATTTTCTAATCTCAATGTCACATAGTGTTAGCTTGACAATATTAATTTTAGCACAATTGTATTGACATGATTGGGTTTGATCGATACTTAATACATTGTTTTCATTCTCGTAAAATAAAACTAGTCATTGCATCCTTCTTCAATTACCCTGATTTCCCAGATGATTGGTTCCCTGTATAACAAAACACCAAACGTACTAAATTAACTAGAACCAGTTAATTAGAAGATAATTAATACACAGAAGTTACAATTGAACACAGACGCGATGCAACGTACCATAATGGCTAGAGTTTCTAATAATGCTCCCATTAGATAATTGTATAAAGGATAGAATGAAATCCCGTTCATGTGTCTACTTTATTAGGAAGAAATGGGACATAACGCCCAACTACCCGTGTGTAGGTCAGGTGGCAACAAATAAAAAGACTTTTGATGTCATCAATTATAATTTTATATAAACACGTGCACCACAAGGGTCCGTCGTGACCGTGATCGTATGGTAGTTGGATTTACAACTACACATGCAATCGGTGCCTATCACCACTGATGTTGTGAGTTCGAATCTCGATCAGGGCGATGTGTACAACATTATTTGATCATGTTTGTCAGTGACTTGCGACAGGTCGGTGCTTTTCTCCAGGTCCTCCGCTTTCATCTACCAATAAAACTGACCGCTACGATTTAATTGAAATATTGTTGAAAGTGGCGTTAAGCACCATCAAACAAACAAACGTGCACCATATCCCGTATCCAATACGTATACATGACTTTACAATGGTAGTGGTTTGAGTTTATAACATACATTAAACTCATAGGTTAAAGAAAAGTTTGAAGATACCTAAGGGGAAATCAGTATCAGAAATCCGTCAATCGAAAAGGATAAATAAATATAATGGACGCTATCCAGCGATTTTAATTTTGTGCAATCGTTTAATATTTTAGTGATAAAGGGGAAATGGTAAAAATCGTCTACTCCCTTTTTTGAAAATAATCGATCGCTATCGAGTTTACAAACGAAGAAACATTACGCAATTCTTAGACTGTCAGCCAATCAACATTCTACTTTCCCCACTCATTGATTGTTAAAAGGCGGCTGTTGGTCAATAAAGATTCTACATGATTTCAAACAACCATTTTCAGTTCTGATGTATCGGGCTATCCATGAATTTGAATTTGAATTTTGGTGCTTAGCGCCACTTTCAGCAATATTTCAGCTATATCATGGCGATCAATTTTAGTGGTGGAGGAAGCCGGTGTACCCGGAGAGAACCACCGACCCTGGTACTGGTAAATTTTATCACTTGCGGCTGCGAGTCGAGTGCACCCTTTTTTGTTATTTACAAAGCTGGGCGCGAACCCACGCCGTATTGGTGTTATGCATGTATGAGTTGTTAGATCCAACGACCTAACTCATTGAGTCACCCGGGCCCCTCATAGCTATCGATATAGCGAAACCAAAAATGTATGTGCATGGTTTTTTACCATTTCAACCATTTGTATAATAAATAATCAAATTAGATGCTTAATTACATTCTTAATACGAATAATTATGCCCAAATCAAACATACTGGTAATGGTGCATATTTCAAAATTTTAACTATTGAATCACGAATAATAATCCACGACATAACCCGACTGCAACGACACGAACCATTGCTCTGTTAAACCCGAGCTCCAAAAGAGAATACAAAATGACTGCAGCTGATGGAAATGTATATCATGACTTTGACAGACACACAACATGTGGAAGAGTTTAACCGGTTAATTTTGGTACCAGGAGTTATTTCTGAACACGTTTTATTACCAAGTCATAATATGTCGTTGAACGGTATCCAGATTAACCTTTGCCCTACATTCACTGACACATTTCTTTAAATTACATTAGTTGTAACCATATCTTGAATATATAAAACAATATATTCAATTAACCAAGTTATGTAGTTTTAATTTGACTGCTTATAGATTAACCATGATGAATGTGTGAAATAATCGACGTATTATCAAACGTTGGTCCCATGTCAATGAAACTTTGGTAGATCTATACTGAAACTTCAGAACTTGCGATTCAAACGTCGGAATGGATTCGATCCCAGTAGGTATCCTTTGAAATCGGTATACTCATAGCCTTACATAACCTCCCGTAGTATTCAAAATAACAAAGCTACTAATATTTATCAGACAAACGATAGAGAGAAATTATTTGAGAGAACTCTAATGAAGCATATATTTCCCCATGGAATACTCAGCGAAATATTATTTTCTTTTTAATATTCTTACAAGTTCTGGTTTCCTCTCTTCAGTGTTATTTTACTGAGTTCATTATCAAATGTTACCAAGGAAGTATTCTAATTGATTTTCATGTTAATTCTGTTATAATTTATACTTAACTTTGTGTTTTGGTACAAAATAAGGATTTCGTATTTCTCATCACTTTCTTTTTTTATTTTAAAGAACAATATACATTGTATCATTTTTTTTCACCATTTATAAAAAAAAAACAAAAAAAACACACGAAGTAAATTGTAAAACAAAATATACCACACTGTTGGAACATGTCCCAAAATCCAACAGATAAATGGGAGAAGTATGGCCAAAATCGTTACATGTACCCACACTGTCGGAACAGTTCCAAAATCCAATATCAATATTGTAGAAAGAGGAAAATGGATACCACTAGCACACAATTACATGTCGAGTTGATCGCACTCCAACACACATTCTGAATAAACACATGATCTCTTATTATGGAACTTTTTTTAATAACAAAAACAACTAAATGCATGGCATGCTTTCCTAGAAGTCCGGCTTGATTACTACCTGTAATCTTATTTCCAAGAGTTTATCCATAATCAAATGGAAAATATCTTCTTAAGTCAGAATAAACACATTGGAACACATGCGAATGACATGCAGAGAAAATCACATCTGACCGAGTTAACTAGTTATAGAATTGTTTATCGTTCTTGACATCAACGACATTTGAAACCGACCATGTCGTGATTAAATTTAAAACTTTTATTGTAAATTAATGCGCGGTTAACACAATGGCTTTATTACACCTAGTCCAAATCAAGTATGTGATCGTATATGTTCTGCATTAACCGGAGTTATGGCTCCACAAGATCATTGGCGGAATGTAAAATGATCTCATAATCTCAATAGCACGCAAAAGTAACTAGCTTATCATATATTGCTGACAAAAGAAACAAAAATTTAAAATGAAAATACTTTAACTTCTAAACGGTATGTTCACGTTTCTCCCACTTTTGATTTTTTGGAATACAGACAGAGGGAGGTGTTTAACACCGCTTTCAACAATATTTCTGCTATATTGTAGTGGTAAGTTTGTATTGGTGTTGGAAACTGGTGAACCCGGAGAAAACCACCGACCTTCGACACGTTATTGACAAACTTATTCTCATAATGTTCTATCAAGTACACCTCGTCATGAGTGGAATTAGAGCTCACAAATTTAGTGGTGATATGCATTGATTGCATAGGTAGTTGTATATCCAACTACCATACGATCACGACCATGACGGTAGGATACATCAATTAACTACAATAACTGTAGAAAATATGTTAAAGTGTTTTGAAACTTAAGATATGGGATTTATGTATAAATTAGTACAACGGAAAATATATTACCAATGTACATTGACACAGACAATTAGTGGAGTTTTTGTTGCTCAATCTTTAGTTTTCAGCATAATGTTTTGTAGATCGGTGTTTGTCCTTTTTCTTTTGCCCATTGCTTTGTCTATCCTTCATCCATGTACGACTTTTGGTTACCTCTTTGGTATTTTGCTCATTGTTTTGTCTATCCTTCATCCATGTACGACTTTTGATTACCCCTTTGGTAGTTTGCCCATTGCTTTGTCTATCCTTCATCCATGTACGACTTTTGATTACCCCTTTGGTATTTTGCCCATTGTTTTGTCTATCCTTCATCCATGTACGACTTTTGATTACCCCTTTGGTAGTTTGCCCATTGCTTTGTCTATCCTTCATCCATGTACGACTTTTGATTACCCCTTTGGTATTTTGCCCATTGCTTTGTCTATCCTTCATCCATGTACGACTTTTGATTACCCCTTTGGTATTTTGCCCATTGTTTTGTCTATCCTTCATCCATGTACGACTTTTGATTACCTCTTTGGTATTTTGCCCATTGTTTTGTCTATCCTTCATCCATGTACGACTTTTGATTACCCCTTTGGTAGTTTGCCCATTGTTTTGTCTATCCTTCATCCATGTACGACTTTTGATTACCTCTTTGGTAGTTTGCCCATTGCTTTGTCTATCCTTCATCCATGTACGACTTTTGATTACCCCTTTGGTATTTTGCCCATTGTTTTGTCTATCCTTCATCCATGTACGACTTTTGATTACCTCTTTGGTAGTTTGCCCATTGCTTTGTCTATCCTTCATCCATGTACGACTTTTGATTACCTCTTTGGTATTTTGCCCGTTGCTTTGTCTATCCTTCATCCATGTACGACTTTTGATTACCCCTTTGGTATTTTGCCCATTGTTTTGTCTATCCTTCATCCATGTACGACTTTTGATTACCTCTTTGGTATTTTCAAACTTTTCTTAAACCAATCAAGGACACTTACACTAAATCAGCACAATAACAGAGAAAATCATGTATAAACAACACAATAACAGAGAAAATCATGTATAAACAGCACAATAACAGAGAAAATCATGTATAAACAGCACAATAATAGAGAAAATCATGTATAAACAGCACAATAACAGAGAAAATCATGTATAAACAGCACAATAACAGAGAAAATCATGTATAAACAGCACAACAGAGAAAATCATGCATAAACAGCACAATAACAGAGAAAATCATGCATAAACAGCACAATAACAGAGAAAATCATGTATAAACAGCACAATAACAGAGAAAATCATGCATAAACAGCACAATAACAGAAAAAATAATGTATAAACAGCACAATAACAGAGAAAATCATGTATAAACAGCACAATAACAGAGAAAATCATGCATAAACAGCACAATAACAGAGAAAATCGTGCATAAACAGCACAATAACAGAGAAAATCATGTATAAACAGCACAATAACAGAGAAAATCATGTATAAACAGCACAATAACAGAGAAAATCATGTATAAACAGCACAATAACAGAGAAAATCATGTATAAACAGCACAATAACAGAAAAAATAATGTATAAACAGCACAATTACAAATGAAAATGACACCAATGTAGTACAATAACATAAGAAATTACATCAAATCAGCACAATCAAAGAAACATTACGTACAAAGACCATGCACCCATCAGTTTTATAGATCTGTTTATCATTCGAACAATTAAGATTCAGAATTTTAAAAGTATAAAAAGCTTAGTAATAGTGTTACCGTGACATTTAGTTTGATAGTTTGGTTTCATTTGTTTAAGCTTAAAAAAGAAATTCGTGTACAATTTAGTGGAAACAATTCTTTAGTTTTATTCAAACAACCAATGGCAACCAGCAAAAAACTCCATCATTTCCATTCCTCCACCTTTTAATGCATCTCCCCTAAGAGAAAATTATGTTTAAAGAAAAATTTCTTCCTTTTATTCCATTTATACTTCTTCATTTGTATCCTTTAAGTTTTCTTACCTCATGTATACTGACTATACTTTCTTATTGTTTTTGTAAGAAGAAAAAAAAATTTATTTGACAAAAATATCAGTTTGAAAACATCCTTAGATGTCTCTTCATTTTAGTTACAGCAATATAATTGTGCATCTATATAAATAATTATCTATTTCAATTGAAATCTAAAAGAGTCTATTTCCTGATAACTTACAACAATTTACTGTAAAAGAGATAAGTGCAAGATAGATTGTTTCTAGAAATGACATATTTACATGTGATTCTGCAAATCGTTGCGTAATATAATACGTCATAACTTGAATGAAATTGAATTAACTTGTTACGAATAATGTTTGTTACTTTCCTTATAAATTTTTAACGATGTTTACCAGTCATAAAAGAACACCAAAATCTACATGATATTTATTTCACATATTTGTACATTAAGCACATATAATCTAAAATATATATTGAAAATGAACTTGATAGAAACACAATCTCGTAGGGACAATCGATAATGGCAGCACTGGGTAAGTAAGACACAGGACGAAGACAAACGAACCAAATAATACCACAACAAAACACATAAGAACTTTTAACATGAACAACACCCATTCCATAAGAAAATAGCAGGGATAAATCCATGTGCTCGTGAAGAGTAAGCAGTTCCTGCTTCTTATTAAACACCCACCATTTTACTCAGATAGTGAGGTCCGATAAAGGTTTTATCCCACGTGTCCCGTTATGGGGTTTCCCCATATCTCCCAGGCCGCGACATATCAGTAAAGTGAAGAAGGTAAGATATATTATTATAATTAGATTTAGGTTTCCTATGTAAGGTAAGAG
>MJUT01036275.1:402280-413926 GCA_002080005.1 Gigantidas platifrons | reverse complement strand
CAGACAAAGGCTATCGTTGTATTCCACCGAAAGACAATACAATAATACAGACAAAGGCTATCGTTGTATTCCACCGAAAGACAAGACAATAATACAGACAAAGGCTATCGTTGTATTCCACCGAAAGACAAGACAATAATACAGACAAAGTATATCGTTGTATTCCACCGAAAGACAAGACAATAATACAGACAAAGGCTATCGTTGTATTCCACCGAAAGACAAGACATAATACAGACAAAGGCTATCGTTGTATTCCACCGAAAGACAAGACAATATGCATTGCATGAATTATGAGAAAAAAAACCATCAGTGTTTATTATATTAAAATTTCCATTGCTTTTTCTCATTCTCATTTTCATTGAACACAATATCCAGTTTGTGGCTTGGAACAGGCATGTATGCACTGGTAGCCTGAATATAGGCTACGCAAAATTGGCAATTGGTTTAAAATTTCCATAGTGCTGCCTATAAATTCCAAAAGTAATCCCATTATACCCTAGGATTTGAAGAAAGAAACATAGGACCAGCAGTTGTTTAGACTTCCAGAACACACCCTACCCTTCCTGAGCTGAGTACCTTCTGTTTGTCTTCTTCTCCTGTTTCTTTTTACCATTGTACTGTCTGCCCTTCTTCGATGTACGGCTTCTGATTATCCCTTTGGTATCTTCGATGTACGGCTTCTGATCACCCCTTTGGTATCTTCGATGTACGGCTTCTGATTACCCCTTTGGTATCTTCGATGTACGGCTTCTGATCACCCCTTTGGTATCTTCGATGTACGGCTTCTGATTACCCTTTGGTATCTTAGATATACGGCTTCTGATCACCCCTTTGGTATCTTCGATATACGTCTTCTGATTATCCCTTTGGCATTTTCGATGTACGGTTTCTGATCACCCCTTTGGCATCTTCGATGTACGGCTTCTGATCACCCCTTTGGCATCTTCGATGTACGGCTTCTGATTATCCCTTTGGCATCTTCGATGTACGGCTTCTGATTACCTCTTTGGTATCTTAGATATACGGCTTCTGATCACCCCTTTGGTATCTTCGATGTACGGCTTCTGATTATATCCTTTGGTATCTTAGATATACGGCTTCTGATCACCCCTTTGGTATCTTAGATATACGTCTTCTGATTATCCCTTTGGCATCTTAGATATACGTCTTCTGATTATCCCTTTGGCATCTTCGATGTACGGCTTCTGATCACCCCTTTGGCATCTTCGATGTACGTCTTCTGATTATCCCTTTGGCATCTTCGATGTACGGCTTCTGATTACCCCTTTGGCATCTTCGATATACGTCTTCTGATTATCCCTTTGGCATTTTCGATGTACGGCTTCTGATTATCCCTTTGGCATCTTCGATGTACGGCTTCTGATCACCCCTTTGGCATCTTCGATGTACGGCTTCTGATTATCCCTTTGGTATCTTAGATATACGGATTCTGATCACCCCTTTGGTATCTTAGATATACGGCTTCTGATCACCCCTTTGGTATCTTCGATATACGGCTTCTGATTATCCCTTTGGCATCTTCGATGTACGGCTTCTGATCACCCCTTTGGCATCTTCGATGTACGGCTTCTGATCACCCCTTTGGTATCTTAGATATACGGCTTCTGATTACCCCTTTGGTATCTTAGATATACGGCTTCTAATTATCCCTTTGGCATCTTCGATGTACGGCTTCTGATCACCCCTTTGGTATCTTCGATGTACGGCTTCTGATTACCCCTTTGGTATCTTACAGCTTGTCTTACCATTCGTACACTTCGATATGTCATATCGTAGCTGAATTACGATGTCTGCAATATCTATATAATTACTTAAAATGCAAATATGTATACACAGGTCCCTAAATTGATTGTAATTACATTTGTTATCTCGTCTGCTGTAGATACCGCTTCCATTACCATAATACGTCATGTTATACAATGTTACAATTTGATTTAAGATTCTCTTTGAAGTATTTTATTAATGCTGATGTTTGTTTCCTCTATAAAACATAATTTATAGCTCCATCACTACCAGTGGGATTGGATATATTTCATTACAAGAATATCCCAAAGTCAATTTTTCAAAAATGCCCTATTTATTCATGCAAAAACACAGTTTGTTTAAATATATTAAAGTGTTTGTTTCTTGTCCAATTTGCATGAAATAAAACGCATTAAAAGCAGAATATTATATAGTTTCTTCGAATAATTTTATATTTTACTTCGGATAGTACACAGGTACTGATAAGTTAAATTAAAAGTTTCGACTTCATAAGAAGAGTTTGAAGATACCAAAGGGGTAATCAGAACCCGAATATCGAAGAACAGACAACACAATGGCTAAAAGAAAAAGTACAAAAGGACAAACAACGATCTAAAAAACATACATAAAAAACTAAAGATCGAGTAACACGAACCCCACTAAAAATCGGAGGTGAACTCAGGTGCTCCGGAAGGGTAAGCCGTTCCTGCTCCACTAGTGACACTTTAAATACTTAGTAAACTGTGACGTAAGATATTCAATATTGTGTTTAATTCATGAATACTTGTAAGATAAGTAAAATTATTTTAGAATTATGTGGTGAAACTGTATTCTGCTTTTAATGGTTTTTGTTTCATGAACAAACTCTTGTGAATATTTTAAAGAAAGTGTGTTTTACATCAATATATAGGGCATTTTGAAAAATTGACATACTTTTGTGTTTGGCACGATAGTGTACGTAAAATACTTATTCCTGAAAGATTGTGCTCTATCCAAATATCCACTGTACGTTATACTCTTCTTAAAGTTTTAACGAATATTTTACCATGGATATCGCGTTTGTTGTATTATTATAAAAACTATTTAAAAAAACAAATAGATTTGAGAAAGGTAATACATCTCTTGTTGCAAATATTGCCTGCGTCTGTTGAGTTTTCCATTTTTGATTGCCCCTTCCGTTTTCTCTAACGTTTATTTATCTGTTGTTTAAGAAAGTATGTCAAATAGATATTGCACTTGTATTTTCAGTATAGCAAAATAAAAATGTCAATTATGCATTTTCCCGTTAATGCATTGTTTTAAGAACAGGTTTGTTCGATTTATAATACAATGAAACACAACGACCGTCAGATTCTGAATAATTGACTGACATTCAGTTAGCATTCAACAGTATGCTCAATCGTTATAATATTAATATATAGAAATTTAGGTCGCTAGAGATTTGAGTTTTTAGTAATTCTAGTTATACAAAGGCTGACAATGTTGGAGTTATAACAAATAATGAAATACGTACCCCCGTAGAAAATGAAGGTTGACCTTACTATTACGTTAATGGATATTAATAATGGATCACATATGTAACGGTATGAAGCAAATGTTAGGAATAAGGCGTGTCCTCTCTCATAGATTAACTATATATTTGTAATACAATATATACATATATATAAATATACTGTAGACTTTCTCCTCCCGTGAGATGCATCAATGTCTATAACATATCACTTAGCACATACCTTACAGTGCATATCAGATTGCATGAAAACATGTTCAAATATTTATTTGAATTAGTTACTTAGTATTGTCTAATGTGTTATCCATTTTTATTCATATACATTTTTTTTATATATAAATGTACGTCGAACCTTGTTAGTTTTTATTCGCAACTAAATTTAAACATTTCCGGTCGCCATCTATGACTTGGTTAACCGTAACGAAATGGTTGTGTCACAGATGACCAGGGATATGTTCCGTTTGTCATTGTCACAATTCAGTCATTCTTTTTTCTTCGTTCATGACTTATCACCGGATTTAAAACAGGAGTAACATGACGGGTGCCCAGAGCGGACCAGGAGCTATTTATCCTACCTACCCCCACAGAGCATTTGAGCTGGCCTTCGGTTTTTAGTTGGATTCAGTTTTCTTCTGTGGACCATTGTTCGTCATTTTACTTTTAACCATTGTATTGTCCGCCATGTGATTTACGGCTTCTGATTACACTTGTGGTATCTTTAAGATGTTCTAATGGAGGGTTGTGTCTCCAAAAGACGACCAACGTTGTTAGTTATAAATGATTATGAAAAATGTCATCATATCCTACTTCTGCATATTAAGATTGCATTTACACCAGTAGTTAAATTATGGAACTAATTACTCGTATTAGTGTCGGTGTTTTGTCAATAAAAGTTAAAGAAAACTGATGGGACAATCAAGAATGGATAATAGAGATACAGACAACATCTGACACAAGAAATAGAGATACAGGCAACATCTGACACAAGAAATAGAGATACAGGCAACATCTGACACAAGAAATAGAGATACAGGCAACATCTGACACAAGAACTAGAGATACAGGCAACATCTGACACAAGAAATAGAGATACAGGCAACATCTGACACAAGAAATAGAGATACAGGCAACATCTGACACAAGAAAGAGAACCACATACAAACAAAGCAAAATAAAAAACAACACAGAAAAACAAAATGGTGTGCAACACGCTTCCGCCGAAATAAGGGGGAGGGTAAAACCAGGTGCTGGTGTAGGGTAGCAAAGTTCTGTTTCATATAAGATACTCGCCATGTCACTCATAGGAAAGTCAAGTCGGGTAAACGTCTTGTCGGTCGTAGACAGTCAAACCTGTATTAAAAGGTCTTATGAAAGTTGACATATTAAATTTAAATGAGGATCCATGTATATGAAAATGTGACCTTTAAATGCAGGTTTTTACTTAATAGAGATGACTGCATGAGTATGTCTGACTGTTTAGAGGAGAGAAAAATCCGTTGCCATTTCAGAAAAGAATTATACACCAAGACAAGTATGATATATATAAGATATAATAAACCCGTCACAATTCACGAAACGTTAACGGCGAATATTAATTTTATATCTTCTATTACCAAATACTGACCACCTTCAACAAGTTGAAGATTCGGAATATATCTTTCTCTATTTCCTAATAGTATTTCCGTTATATCTTAAGGCTTATTCTGTATCTATTGGTTGTATTACATTACTCATTTTATTTTTTACCAGCTCCGTTCACAGTGGACTGTATGTATATCAAGCACAAGACAGAGAAAAACCAACAAAAATACCTAATCCTCATGGTTTGTATTTCAATCAACTAATATAAAGTAGGCGTGGCCATGTAGATGTTTTCTGTCATTTATATATGTCAGGGTCACAGTTCTCACCAGTAAATGTCCATGTAGAACTTCGGGTTGATAAAAAAAAAGTCACAAATAAAATCTAAAATCTTAAAACATACAATCAAACTGTTCATTCAAGTGACATTTTATGCAGATATTTCTTCACAAAGCCGATATATTTAACAAAACAGAGTTTGTCTTAATTTGAAATATATCAATATTTGAGACCACTACGCACATCTTACACACCGACAAATGCACTCATCGGAGAGAGGAATTGAGTTCTTTTTCAAAATCGATGAAAAGTTTTACCACTGTCTGTTCCAGCAATTCATTTCATGAAAATAGAGTTTAATTTCCAAGATTTTCGGGGTACCCAGCTTGGTATCCTGACTTTATACTATATACGTTAAATGTGTTTTCCCATGTAATAATGTTACAGCATTTCACTGTCCTTTCTCGATTCTTTTATTATAAAACTACACACAACCACGAATCAAACCTTTATTTGGAAAAGTACACAAATGATATAATAGCATGGACATCTGAAATGACCAAGCGACTCTCAAATTATATCTAGAATATGCGTAATAAGAACACTGGAGGGGTTTCTATCTCCATAGTACACCATTAGTCGCCCAACATGTCATAAACTATAAAAACATTTGTGTTGCATTACTATGTGAATGGAGAATTCTTCACCCTTAGTAAATGGTTTAAATTTATAATGTCACATAAATTTTATTGAATATATAGGCCAGTGATGTTATTATTTGTAGACAGCCTTAACTGAATGTTAATTTAAATTTCAGCTGTGGTTTTTGAAATCTGCATACAGAACCGATACAAATTGAATAAGAAATTGAGGAAACTATCAGCACCTACCTCGTCACAGTCAAATTTACTGTCTATAGACAGAATAGATAACAAAGCAGGTGTTCTTCACCAGGCAAAGGTATCATATAATATTAGACAGAATAAATGGTAATACAAGTTTTAAGGTTTGGGTTTATGGAGTTTAACGCCACTTTCAACAATATTTCAGTTATATCGTGGCGGTCAGTTCTTATTGGTGGAGGAAACCGTAGTACCAGGAGAAAACCATCGACCTGCCGTAAGTCACTGACAAACTTTATCACATAATGTTGTACCTCGCCTGAGCGGGGTTCGAACTCACAACGTTAGTTGGCATTGGTTGCACAGGGAGTTATAAATCCAACTACCATACGATCACGACCACGACGGCCCTTAAAAATTTGAAGATACTAAAAAAGTGGTAATCAGAAACCGTAAATCAAAAACTACAATTTTTAATTGGGGATACCAGTTATTATTTTAACAAGAGTGTGGTGATTTCCTCGATCGGATAGGTAAAACTATGTTAAAAAGGATGTATGTTCTCCGATCAAGTGTTTTAAATATTGATTGAAATATATTATTACCTGAACAATTATCTATTTCTATTTTATATTGTAATATGTACATAATTATATTTTAGACGCACTTAAGGTACCCCACCTGTATGTGCCCCCGATGTAAAGGGGTAGTTATTCTAAATAAACATATATATATATAGTGTCAGTGACTTGCGATAGATCGGTGGTTTTCTCCGGGTCCTCCGGTTTCCTCCACCAATAAAACTGACCGCCACGATATAACTGAATTGTTATATTGTTGAAAGTGGCGTTAAACACCATAAAACCAAACCAAATAAAACCAATCTTCTGTTTCTTTTTAAGCTTGCTGCTCAGGCTGAAGATGCTGATAATGCTGCTGAACAGAAAAGACAAATGGGAAAACGTGTACGGTACGGAGAAATTGTTCAGGTGAGAAAAACTAAGCATATCAAATTATCCTTAGCATCCATAATCATATCTTACGAAAGCCAAACATTAATATAATGTATTATGTCTAGTGATGAACTGCAGCTATTTATGAGTTTTCCCAATTAACAATTTAGTTCTCAAAAAGACAACCAAGGATCCACAGAGAGAAACAAAAGATTGAGTAACACGAACCCTACTAGAAACCGGGGAATAACTCAGGTACTCCACTAGTAGAAACCAGGAGATAACTCAGCTGCTCCACTAGTGGAAACCAGGGGATAACTCAGGTGCTCCACTACTACAAACCGGGGGATAACTCAGCTACTCCACTAGTGGCACCTTTACATGTTTCTCTTATTACAAATCCGTTAATAAGTCATTAAAGGGGAAAGGAAGACGGGTTGTGACTACGAAAAACGGAACACATTCGTGGTTAACAAAGTCAGGATTGCGACCGTAAAACTTTCGAAGTGGTGACTTCAACTTTAACCACTAGGGTCCTAGTAATAATCACAAGTAAATAAGTACGTCGTGTTAGGAGAATTTCAAGCTACAGATTGACTGTGAGAAGTAGTCTTTGGTAACCCCTTGCAAGGAAAATATTTCGAAACTACCCATTATCGCTCATTAAACTTCTTCACTGTCAACGTGACGTTAAACAACAACAATTAACCAATCAAATCAATTCGGATTATAATTATATGTTATCTCTATCTTTTATCTCTGTCTAGGCTTTGCTGGTAAATTAACATATTTTTGAATGTTTCGTGCGTGTTTGTGTTCATACTAAAGACAATAATTTATTAAATCTTTAACAATATTCAATTTTATTCGCTAACAATTGTGTTTATTATTCCATACTGAGTTCGAATCCCGCTCATGGCTAAGTGTACTCGATACAACAGTATGTAATACAGTTTCTCAGTGACTTACGGCGTGTCGGTGGTTTTCTCCGGGTACTTCGGTTTCCTCCACCAATAAAACTGACGTAAACATCAGAACACTAACCCCCTTATTCCATTCAACATACTTAATTAATGTATTCATTTTGAACTTGTACAGAGGTTTTAAGAGAAAAGAATCAACATTTTCTTTTAAAAACAAATTTTGAAATCTTATTTAAATTGAACGAAAACTCAATTATTTCTTTATCTGATTTTGCCATTTTAGAAAAAATATCTAATAAATAACTCCTTAAGTATTGAAGTTGATAATGGTGTAACAACTTTCTTAAGAAAAAAAAATAGCACAAGCATTAGAATAAATGATATTATGTTGTTAACAAAAGAAAAAAAGCAGTACTAAAAAAATACTAGTTTAATCCATACAGGGGTTTTCAATTTATTTCACTGATATAAGCTTTTAATTAAAGTTCATGGCAAGTTGTACTCGATACAACATTATGTGATAAAGTTTGTCAGTGACTTCGGTGGTTTTCTCCTGGTACTCCGGTTTTCTCCACCAATAAAACTGACCGCCACGATATAACTGAAGTATTGTTGAAAGTGGCGTTAAACACTATAAACAATCAAACCAGACCAAATTAACCAAATTCCATGTCTCACAGCAATATAAAAATCAATAAAACAGCTTAATATAAACCATGTTTAACCTTGTGACCGGGGTCATACATGTATATATAATTATGATATTCTTAAAAATATCTCAGTACACATTAATAACATGTTACGTCTTCAGTCTTTCAAAAGGATGGGCTGTAAATACATTGATTTCATTCTCCCACATAAGACAATCTCCTTCTTAATTACTATCTTCGTCTGTTTTTCTCTGATTTATAAATGTTATAAATCATATGTTTTGATATCAGAATATTGCTTTAGTCTTCCCATTAACTTTATATAACATTTCTGTAATATGAGAACAGTGTTGTTTGAGAAGTCTAGACTTATATTTGTTTTTGTTTATTTAACCCATGATATGCCGTTTTGTAATCCGAGACATCCATTTATTTTAGGAATATGTGTTTAAAGGTCTTTTTTTCTTACAGTTTTTGTGTCAAATGGGTTACGTTTAAGATCCCATTCGTAAAGGCAAACCGCATCTAATGAATAGACTACTCGTCTCGAGTGCTGTAGATAGCATGCAGATCATCACAAAATAACCCAAAAAAAATCCATCTTCCATTTGTATGACAGTGGTTCCGTGTACAAAAGTTTTGTAAGATTATCCGTCAGTCTGATTCTACAAAATATTTGAATACTACCAACCTCTCCCGAAAATGGTTTAGAATAGTAAGACACAATGGATTTTATTTATTTAACTATTTATTATGCCGTTCATACTACATGTATATCTCCTATTATTTATTAAACTCAAAGTCTTTCTAAAATAAATGCTATGAAATTATTAATCAGCTTGTTGTTGAAACTTTAAATTGTAATAACATTACACGAAGAAGGAACACATTCTCTGTATACTTTTGTCATAGATAATTTTAAAGAGTATGATTTAGATATTGAATATTGCCTAAATATTGATAAATATTTAGTGTGTGAAGGCAAAGTGGAAGCGGTGCCTATATCATTCTTTTAAAATTAAAAACTATTTTGTTCACTTGGAGCTAACATAATATTAACCGAAATACACATACTTTAAAATGCCGAAATGAAGATTATCAGTATTACAGTAACCGTCCACAGTGCGGTCTTAATGCATGGGCACAATGGGCAGTTGCAAAGGAGCAAAGGAACCCCATACTAATCTATGCATACATGTATGTTGTATACAGCATGATTTTTAATACTTAAACACTGATTTTGTTGGAAGTACCAATACAAGAAATATGTATAATTTTATCGACCATTTACAGCTTATTCCTGTGAGTGTTTGCATAGATAGGGACCTCAGTGCACTGCTTTGACCGGGACCTAAAATGCTGATAGGACCGCCCTGACCGTACGTCATTCATCATGTCACTTCATGAACATGCATAGGCTGTACATAGCATGGTATAGGCCAAGATTGCTTAGAAATGTTGGTTGTATTTCTTGATACTTTCGTAATAAAACTCTTTTCTTACGGCTTAAAAGACCATACTTTCATTTTACGTGACCGGCGTCTACAACCCCCTATCTAACGGTTAATGCCACTCACGTACTAGTACTACTACTAGTTAGCCTTCAATGTTTGCACTGTCCCTAGTCCTACAATAAAAGATTCCATACTTTTCCAATCATTACTTTTATCGTTTTTTCTCTCGTAATTTTCTATTCTACTTCATTTAACTTTCCAGGGGATGTCATAGGGAATATAAAGATATTTTTAGCATCATTCAATTTCAAATACTTCCGTCCTACTCAAAGGCCGTGCCTGCTCATATTAATTATTGACATAATTAGGTTAACACAAGTTATTAATATTAATAATTATTGACATAATTAGTTAACACAAGTTATTAATGTAGGTTGTTTTTATTTTGAGTAGCAAACTTCACAGAAAACATCATGGTGTATATACATAATTTTGAAATGACATAGATCAATATTCAGAAAGAGTAACGATATAACGTATTAATAACTGCAGTAAAAAAAAACATCCATAAGACCAAGATTTCATGATACGATCAATGTAAAGTGTATTTACACTACTTACTGTTAATTTAATTTATATTCTATATGCTGTAATCAATATTAGAATAAACATTTCTTTCATTGATGCATATTTTTTTTTCGATTTTCGTACGATAATTATCCAGTTTAAGCACATTTTGACCGTCTGCCTGACAAAACTGAAACTACCCATAGTGCAAAACGTGAAACTTTGTTCCGGTATGAATGATTTTCTGACATGATGCAGATGTACACAAATTAATATAATTGTCAAGATTAATGACCATTAGTCTCGTGACCAATGTCTATTCATTCATTCTCTGCCATTAATTACTCATCGTAAAAGAGAAATGACTTCCCTGAATTTATTTTCAAACAGTCGGTACAAGTTTACAACTGTTCTGAAACACGCTATCATATGACTGATTCAAATATTAATCGATCTGTTGTTGGAGGGAGGGTGGACATGGCATATTTTCATCTATAAATTCGATACAACTTACCCGTCATGAGCACATGAGGTCTCCTCGGGTTTCGCTCGGGTTCGTATTGTTCAATCGTCAGTTTCTGTATAGTGTTTTGTGCACTACGAGTATTGTTTATTTTTCCGTCTTTTTTTCTTTTGATCATTGTATTGTCTGTCCTTCAATTTAAGGCTTCTGATTATCCCTTTGGTATCTTCAAAGTATTATATCATGTAAGGTTGTATAGAGTACACCTCACCATAAACAGGGGTTGAACTGACAAGCATCTTTGGTGGTAGAAAATAATTGCTTCGGTAGATGTAAATGCAACTACCATGCGATACGATCATTGTTTCGCCTTCTCTACATGATATACGTGTAAAGACTGTCAGAATCCTTTATTCCCTTGCATTATTTGTCGTTATGGATAAATAAAATGAAAAACAAAAAATACCACTCTTTCGAAACATTTCCCAAATCGAATAGCAAAATCGTAGAAAGAGGCAAAGCAGATATCCTAACACACAAATACATCACCGCTCACTAACCCACAAATACATCACCGCTCACTATCCCACAAATACATCACCGCTCACTAACCCACAAATACATCACCGCTCACTAACCCACAAATACATCACCGCT
>MJUT01036275.1:375646-386263 GCA_002080005.1 Gigantidas platifrons | reverse complement strand
CGACAGTGTGGTATTTTTTGTTTTTCTATTAGATTTTAGAACTGTTCCGACAATGTGGTATTTTTTGTTATTCTGTTAGATTTTAGAACTGTTTAGACAATGTGGTATTTTTGTTATTCTGTTAGATTTTAGAACTGTTTCGACGGTGTGGTATTTTTTGTTTTTCTATTAGATTTTAGAACTGTTTCGACAGTGTGGTATTTTTTGTTTTTCTATTAGATTTTAGAACTGTTTCGACAGTGTGGTATTTTATGTTTTTCTATTGGATTTTAGAACTGCTCCGACAGTGTGGTATTTTTTGTTTTTCTATTAGATTTTAGAACTGTTCCGACAGTGTGGTATTTTTTTGTCTTTCTATTAGATTTTAGAACTGTCCGACAATGTGGTATTTTATGTTTTTCTATTGGATTTTAGAACTGTTTCGACAATGTGGTATTTTTTTGTTTTTCTATTAGATTTTTGAACTGTTTAGACAATGTGGTATTTTTTGTTATTCTGTTAGATTTTAGAACTGTTTAGACAATGTGGTATTTTTTTTTATTCTGTTAGATTTTAGAACTGTTTCGACAGTGTGGTATTTTTTGTTTTTCTATTAGATTTTAGAACTGTTTCGACAGTGTGGTATTTTTTTGTTTTTCTATTATATTTTAGAACTGTTTTGACAGTGTGGTATTTTTCTTTTTTCGTTTAATTCTGATCAATGTTTCTGATTTGATGCAGAGCAAAATACAATCTCATTATTATGTAAAAACTACAGAATACGTAAAGGTAAATCACATTTATGTTCATCACCGTTTTAAAAAGTGCAAGCTCAGATGGACAATATCAAGAAATGTCCTTTGATAATAATATGCATTTATTATTATCTTTCTCCAAATAACCTTATGTTTAAAGATACCGGTATATCACAAGTATGTCCTGCAATAATATTTCATTTACTAATTGCCATTTTACAGCTACTAATCAAAATTATTCTCTTATTTGTATGATATTGTCAATGTTTTGTTCTTTTTCTGTTGGCCATTGTATTGTCTGTCCTTCGTTTTTCGACTTCTGATTGGCCCTTTGGTATCTTCATGCATTTCTGTAAGGTTACAGTCAAACATTTCTTATTTACAGGTTCAAATCTACGATCAGATTGTGTTTGAAAGCATCAAGTCACCGGGTCATTTCTTCCATGCGAGTCAGCCATTTAGTATAGATCATTTTACATATGGGTAAGTTTTAAGCTATCATATGTTGTAAGTAAATTCATCTAGTATTAGTTTTTTAATCAATTAATAATCCTATAAAAGTAGATATCATTAATTAAAGGATATTTGGTTTGTTTAACGCCACTTTCAACAATATTTCAGTTATATCGCGGCAGTCAGTTTTATTGGTGGAGGAAACCGTAGTACACAGAGAAAACCACCGACCTACTGCAAGTCACTGACAAACTTGATCACATAATGTTGTATTAATTAATCACTTGTTTTCATCTCTTAACATTGTTGTACTAGAAAAATTGTGTAAATTTATCAAAGTTACAACTGTGAAAGTCTCTCCTCCTGGTTAGGAAAAATATTTTGTTTCTGTACATGTATTTTAAAAATTGTGTATATATGTGGTATACCTTCTCTGTAACCTAGTATATTTTATGAGAATAAAGATCATTTATACATTCATTCATATCAGAGGGATTCGAAGGCACAACTCTAGTGGCGATAGGCACTGATTGCACAGGTAGTTGTAAATCCAACTCCGATACGATCATGACCACGAAGGCCCCCTCAACAATATTTCAATTATATCGTGGTGGTCAGTTGAATTGGTAGAGGACAACAGAGTGTTCTAATTATATTTTCATAATATAGTTATACGGTACAGAAGAATGCATATAGAAGTTGATATGGAGGAAAATCCATCTAAAACTCAGGGAAAAAGGTTAAGATTCTGCACTTTAATTGTTGTTCTCCATCTTGCTATGGGAACTTAAATTATACAACGTGTACCCACTAAGTGAGTGTTAAACTCCAATGTGAGTTGTACAATAGTATCCCAAGTGTGGGTTAGACTCCAGCGCGAGTGGAACAATTTGTACTCCAAAGTCAGTATTGGACTCGAACGTGAGTGACACAAAAGTATCCCAAGTGTGGGTTAGACTCCAATGTGAGTGGCACAATATGTACTCCAAAGTTATTGTTGGTCTCCGAATGTTAGTATAATTGTATGTAATTAGATGCAACATTTAAAGCTGTTCACTGGTCAATATTTCTATTGGAATATAACCATAATGTAATATTTGTTCCAGTCAGAACAAATGCTATCACATATCACACCTTAAGTCAAAAGTTATAAGTATTGAAAAGTGTTTCTCGCATGATTTTACAAAAAATTTGTCGTAATCACAATCCGGTCCTTTCCCCATTCATGACTTATCACCTGTTTTGTAACAAGAGTAACACGACGAGCGCCACACGTGGAGCAGGAATATCTGATCCTCTAAGAAAACATATTAACACGACGAGCGCCACACGTGGAGCAGGAATATCTGATCCTCTAAGAAAACATATTATGGAGTTGTTGATAATAAATTTTCCAAAGGAACAAATATAAGGCGGAACAAATGTACCTTCTCATATCGAGTGTGACTTTTGTGTTCCACCCACGTGTGTGTGTGTTCTCTTCTTTTATATTATGTTATTAAATGTTATATTATGATGTCCAAATGAATTCTATGTTGCATATTTCCTATATTTTTTTCTATCCACATGTGCGAGACGAGATTTATTTTTATTTTGAAAACCTTTTTTTACTAAAAAAATTCGTCTTGCACCTATGATTCTTTCTAACCTGTCGGCATATCTATATAATCATTCTCTTCAGGGTGTGTGTCGGAACTCTTTTATTTCTGTGTGGTCTTTTTGTTGTCTTCAATATTTTATTATCAAGATTGCCGAACCATGTTTAGCTGAATTTATGTACATTTTATTTCAATTTCTTAATTAAATTTCCAGAAATTGGTTGTTATTATTCCTTCCTTTTTATATATCATTTTTCTACATCATTTAGATTACCACTAATAAACCACTAATAAACCCTTTTTATGTGTCCGCTTGTGGCGCTGTGTATACAATACAACTTTATGTGATAAAATCTATCATCGATTTGTGATAGTTCCAGTTGAAACGTGAAAAAGGGCCATGTAGAAAATGTGACCTGCCAAATACACCCTTTTTATCTAAGCGCACGCGGTGATTATGCTGATCGCTTCTATCACAGTAATATTGAACTTAAAATAAAGGACAACATAGATACAGCTAGGTCTCCTTCATATCTTGATCTCACTTTTTCAAGTTTACAATGAGGACCGTGTGAGGACAAAAGAGAAGATATCAGTTTTCCCATTGTGAACTTTTTTTTAAATACTCAGCACCTGCATTTTAAGTATATATCTCTGAGTTAATTTGATATTTCAGACCTTGTGTTTCTTATTATGATTTCATTGATAGAGTGTTGGTACTAACAGTGAAGCTACCTATTGGTAAAGTTGAAGTCATCACTTCTAAAGTTTTACAGTCTCCACTACGACTTGGTTAACTCATCACAAACAAAGTAGTAGTGGCGACTATAAAACAATTGAGTGACGACTTCAACTTTACCAATAGGTAGCTTTTGTTAACTCGTCACAAACCGCCACGATATAACTTAAATATTGTTGAAAGTGGCGTCACAAATGACCACTAATAGTCAGGATTGATCGCAATTTTTGTTCGGTTCATGAAGAAATAACCTCAAGCAGGTTGTACACACTGTGTAAACCACGTAGCTGATTACGCAAGGGTGTGCACAACCTGATTGAGGTTATTTCGAATGAACCGAACAAATAATTTCGATTAATTCAAACTTTTTTGTTATGATATTGAAAAATATATTAATTTTTTTCAAAATAAGGCAAGGCAAATAATCGGAAATAAATTTAAATAACCCCCAAAGGTGCCTCATTTAAAGAAAATCACCTGATGACAACGGCACGCGACGCCTTGAGAACGACGTCTATTTTCAGATTCCGTACATTGGAAAATAACCTCAACTTTTTAAACCAATCAAAACACGTATAAAAATGACATGTGACTCTAAAATTAATTCATTCAATTATGTTTGTCGTTGTCACAATCGCGTTCTTCTTTCCTTAGTTGCTTTACTGACTGGATTTTAATACGAAGGGTGCCATTGGTGGAGCAGGAACTGGTACCCTTTATGGAGTCCATTTCCGGTTTTTAGTTGAATTTGTGTTGCTCAATCTTTTGCTTTCTATGAAGTTGTTTTGGATCTTTGTTTGTATTTTTGAAACTTTTCTTTCGGCCATTATAAATATTGTTTCTTCTCGGTTGATTTACGACTTCTTATTACCCCTTTGCTTCACCAATTTGTCATAAACTGATAGCTCTCAAACTTTTCTATTAAAACTACGGTCTAAAATGTAGTGCATAGTAAGAATATTTAAGAAATGAATCATGACGCAAATAAATCACTACTAGAAAAGATAAGATTTGAATTATATTCAATTTTAAATGTTGGGTGACTCGATGAGTTAGGTCGTTGGATCTAACAGCTCATACAAACCTATCACCAATACGGCATGGGTTCGCTCCCAGCTTTGTAAATTACAAAACAGGGTGCACTCGACTCGCAGCCGCAAGTGATAAAGTTTACCAGTTGCTTGCCCAGGGTCGGTGGTTCTCTCCGGGTACTCCGGCTTCCTCCACCACTAAAACTGGTCGCCATGATATAGCTGAAATATGGCTGAAAGTGGCGTCAAACACCAAAATTCAAATTCAATTCTGTTATCAGATGGAAATAAAGGCATGCGAGTTAATTATATTTTTAGAATATTCCCAGTGCACTTCATATATACTTTATTTGAAATCAATTTCTTAGATAATAAAGATTTTACACTTGGTTTGTTCGTCTGTTCATAGCTAAGACATTTTCTATGATAAATGTACTCAATTATCTTTTTTCAGATCAGAAATCAATCTTGGTGTAGAGAGGTCAGGATTTTCTTTGGTGCGATTCCATCCTGGAATTCCAGAACACGACCCATATGTCAGGGTAAGGTGTACTCCATATACATGATTTTGAGTTGTCTATTAATGTTTAAAGGTGGAATGCAAAGGTTTTGAGTGTTTGATTTTATTGCTTTACTCGATCAAGATACATAAATAATGCCGGAAAAAAAACAAATTTTCGACGCCAAGTGTGTCACCGTTTAACTGTAAACACATGTATATTTATGGTTTATTGTCGAAGTTTTTTCAAGATTTCAAAGATTTTATTAATTCAACTCAGGCACCAAGTGCAACATGAGCAAACAAATATACATACATAAATACAAACACACATAATATTATTCAATACACTCATTATGAAATAAATTGAAAATAGAAAAAAAACAGGGGACAGCTCTAGATGACATTTATGAAAACAATCTATTTAAACTCTTTAGAAAAAGTGATAAATTTGTCAATAACTCGAAATGACAAAGAGACAACATACCAGCCATTTTTTCTGCGTTACTGTTTCTCAAATAATAGTTAGGTATATATCTAACTCTAAGATTTACAATTTCAGGATGGGAACATATAAATAAATAGTGAAATTCGTCACCAATTAAATTTTCTGAATATTTTGTACCCTTTTTCTGATCTTTACTAATATTGTACCAAAGACCAGTTTCAATTGGTAATTTCATGTTACTAACTCTAAATTTAGTTATAACATTTCGGTGTTGTTGGTCAATGCGTAAAAGGTAGGGTTCTAAGCAAAAATCTTGTTTAAAGATGGAATAAAAATTACCTCTTGAAGAATTTGCAATTTGGCTTCTCCAATTTTGAACAAATTGATCTACTCAGATCTGTTTTATATTAACCTTAATCCGGCTAATATACATTGACAGGCATTTGATTTGAAACATTTTAAGCCAGAATTGAAAATAATTTTTTCACACGGTTTTATACCAAAACCCGTCATGGCACTGCAATAACTGTTTGATATTTCACATTTGTTTTAAGAAGACATGCACGATGAACCCACGGGGGAATATCCTAGAACCACGGTATTTATTATTTCATTTTAGTATATTTTTACAAGCGATTTTTTTTTAAATTAGTATACTTAACCTTTTAACGTTACATGTCGCTTTATTAACAGTAAATTTACCAATGTCCACCCGCCCAACTCTTTTGCAAACAAAGAAGGGATATGGTATGATTATCTTTGTTCCATAAAAAAGAAGAAATGACGCGAATGCCGTCACGACAGGAGACTAAGGGGAATAAGAAGGATTGATATTTCCCGCGGTTTTAAACAAGATAAGTTTACCTGACGATTTCGCACAAACGGCTTGAGAAAATTGAAAATTATTACGATATTTTATCAAGGTACTAAAATCATTATCTAAAAATGTATAAATCTGGAAAAAAAGTTGTTACCTTTGCATTTCACCTTTAAAGTGGGTGGGTGATTGGTCACAATTTAGCGCCATATGATTGCAGTTTTTAGCCTATACCGAAAGATGCTGTCTGTATTAAATACTTTACCTACACGCTAAGTTGAATTGTTAGCTCTAACTCGCGGGAACAACAGTTCCGGCCTCAAGTAGACATGTCTATGTCACCCCACTCGGACACAATCTTGACTCCCAAAGCCGAACTGCCCAAAATTAAATAAAATCTAATCTATCATAAGTTTTAAGTCGATATGTATCATATAAATAATGTTAGCTCTATCAAGTATAGAGTATACGTCCTTGGCTCTATTCAGTCTTTGTTCGTACTCCTTCATCATGACCATATGTACCTTAAGCTTGACATTTTGTCATGTGACCGTTTCTACATCCTAAACTGACCGAAAATTTCTTCGGAATCCTAATCTCAACGAGATTACCACAGTAGATGTGCAGGGACATGTAGTTAGATATGTAAAGAAACTAGCAACTATTTAAGTTAGGAAACCAGTTACTATTAATATGTATTGGAAAGATATGACCCATCCACCAATCACAGACGATGGGAACTATAGCAAGTTTTAATGGGTTGCGATAAGATGCTAAGTTGCCCTGAAAGGAGACTGATTTTTTTTTCTCCAGTAAACTGTGCGGCATCATTATATTTCTAAAGCCTATCCATTTTAGTCTTCAGAAAATATAATAATAATTTGGTACTCTGGCTTGTGCTTGAGAAAAAACTTGGTTTTTGACACCCCTACTCTATGTGATTAGCATTGTGCCTATGGGAAAATGTCCAGCAAAGGCATTGTTCTGACTGAATTTTCATTATGCCTTGCATTCGGAACACGCTTAATAATTATATCATTGTTAAAAATGGGCAATTTTTATTTTAAAATCGACTCCAAAGAATGGGTTGCGATAAGGCCGTTTTTCGGCCCAACGTGGAATTAAATAAAATATGCCCAAATATTAAGGCATATACCTCTATTTTATTATAGTGTATTAAAAAGTTCAAACCACGCATGCGCAGTCCGTGTGGCCTTGTTTCATTTTGCTTGTGTGTACAATACTGCTTACAATGGGTGCATCAATACAATGTTTTGGCAATCTGCCAAACAATATAGAAATGTTGTTTATCACACGAGTAAGGTGGTGCAGTCATCATTTTATCCCGTAAAGTATGTACATACATACATAGGCATGCATAATGTACAAATTCTATATTAAAGCAATTTTTTTAAGTGCAACTTCCCTGAAACTGGTATAGGGTCAATTTGATCAAACTGACATAGTATGTAGATGTGTTTGAAGCAATATACTAGTAGTTCTGTTCTGACATTTTAATGGGGAGATCATTTGAATGCGGGTTTGCTCACAGTTCCTCTGGTTACCGGTATTTAATGGGAAGCTATAATAATTAGTCTTCCGTTTCCTCAAAATTAATGTATGGTAGTATAACCTAGGCCAGATTTAGATAAGCGAACATATATACTATTAATAAATGAACATTCTACATGTACACTATGATGTGATGATTTTATAAATAGCTTTAGTATACAGGTTTCTCGTTTGCCGATATATTTTTTTAAACTCTCCAACACTCTAAAATTTACTCCAAAAGTGACTCCAGACTCCACTCCAAAATAACCTCCAGACTCCACTCCATGTTTTACAACATACCACCATATTCAGGGGCGGGTCCAAGGGGAGGAGGGGCGCACGCCCGGGTGCGCCCCCTCTAAAATTGGAAAATATATGATTTTTTTTGGCATAAAATCGTGATTTTTCACACGAAATACCCCTAAAATTTTCGCGCCTCTTTCCGCTCGGTACGATTTTTTAAAGTGCGCCCCCCCTAACTTGAAATCCTGGATCCGCCCCTGATATTGTTTATACTGGTTATACCAAAAAAGTTCATTGAGTTATGAACAGATCAAATACACAAAAGTTCATCTATGAATGAATCAAAAACAATCAGGTGACAGTGCTCTTGTCCAATTAAAAGGCACGAAAACATTGGTCATTAATTCTATAAGAATTGTAATCCTCTACAGTCAATAAAAAAAAATGCCAGAAGACTTCCAATTATATGCTAAAATGTAAACAAATTTGTTATTTTGTTCCTTAACATTTTTCAATTTTAAATTAGGGTATTACGTAGACTTCTTCATGTTTTCTACACCATATGATTGCAGACAGCTATGTTTGTATACACAAGCCACTTTTGTCATGCTGCTGATGATCTGGCAAATACATGGTGAATCAACCTTGATTTTCAAATCATAGTAAATAAAAAAAAGTTATTGCATTTTTATTTCCCTAAAGAGTAT
Organism: Gigantidas platifrons; assembly: GCA_002080005.1. NCBI lineage: Eukaryota > Metazoa > Mollusca > Bivalvia > Mytilida > Modiolidae > Gigantidas > Gigantidas platifrons. The sequence continues at coordinate 377,440 of MJUT01036275.1, read as the reverse complement.
ACATTTTAATTTGGAATTTTTTTGTATTACTGTTTCTAACACATTATTGTGTTCAGCAATTTACTGTATAAAGCAAAATACTATGTCTACACTTGCTTTTAATATACACTTGTTCAACTTTCCCTTGTCAACATCGTTTGGTCGCATCATGCTTCGCTCTACGGTACCCTTCATTAGCTTTTGGTAAATAATTGTATATTGTATTAAACATATTTAAAGATGCATTTAAAATAATATTACAACGACATCTTGTTTTTACAGGGAGGTAGTTGTATACGGCTGTTTCACAAGGAACTTGAAGCTTATCTGGTTGCCGAGGGTTTATTTGACGAAGAAGTTACAGAAGATGGTATACTAATTTAATATCAAAATAAAGAAAATCTTATTTCTGTATGATTGCATCTTCAAATTATTTATTTAAGAGGGTAAGGGTTATAGTATTTATCTCCACTTTCAACAATATGTCAGTTATATCGTGGCAATGAGTTTTAATGGTGGAGGAAGCCAGAGTAACTGGAGAAAACCTACTGTAAATCACTGACAAATTTTATCGCATAAAATTGTTTTGAGTACACCTTGCCATCAACGGGATTCACACTCACAACTTTAGTGGTAATAAACACTGATTGCACAGGTATTTGTAATTCCAACCTATACCATACGATCACGACCACAACGACATCATTGTTTTGTCTAAGACAAATATTATACCTGTAACAATATGAATATGTTGCACTAAAATGGCAGAAATATGTTATTTTTGCTGGTATAAGGTTTCCTCAAAGTTTTTCATACAAGAGCTCGTCTCTAATTTGATTAGACAATGTAAACTATTTTTTATTTTATATCTAAATTGGGTTGAACGCCATTTTCATATTACAATGTACATTGGTTGCCAGTCTTAATAGCAGAAGAATCTGAAGAGTACCACCAACCTTGGACAAGTAATAGGCAAACTTTATCACATGGCAAGTTGAATGCATCCTTTTCTGTAATCGTACAAACAAATGACAAAGCAGACCATGATCTCACACTGATATGATAAAATCGATTATGACCCTTTTCGGCCATCAGATTGCTAAGAAGTTTAATAATACTTTCATAGTCTCACAATTGTCATGTTCATTAGATTGTGCATAAGGTCACACACATGTGACTGGTAATGGGGTTTCGTCAGATCTCACGTGACATATCAGTTAAGTGGAGCAAGTGAGAGATCAGATTTTAATCAGACTGGACAAAACTACATTACATACTTAAAATGATATTTAAAAAAAAAGATAACCTCCAGTAATACAATGTAATTGTTCTGCTGACATACCCATACATTGTATATACGATGTAATTGTACCACTGACATACCCATACATTGTATATACGATGTAATTGTACCGCTGACATACCCATACATTGTATATACGATGTAATTGTACCGCTGACATACCCATACATTGTATATACGATGTAATTGTACCGCTGACATACCCATACATTGTATATACGATGTAACTGTACCACTGACATACCCATACATTGTATATACGATGTAATTGTACCGCTGACATACCCATACATTGTATATACGATGTAATTGTACCACTGACATACCCATACATTGTATATATACAATGTAATTGTACCGCTGACATACCCATACATTGTATATATACAATGTAATTGTACCACTGACATACCCATACATTGTATATATACAATGTAATTGTTCTGCTGACATACCCATACATTGTATATACGATGTAACTGTACCGCTGACATACCCATACATTGTATATA
>MJUT01036275.1:342843-365362 GCA_002080005.1 Gigantidas platifrons | reverse complement strand
CTTTTGTCGAAAATAAAAATTCTGATATCAAAGTCATTTGCTCAGATTTACATATTTTTTGTCACAATGTGAGTGTGCAAGATAAAGGGTAAGAACAGGTCCAGCAGATATCAAGTAGTTCCAATGAATGTATTTTTGCAGGATCTATAATCGACCTGTCAACAAAAATTGTATTCTATGTAGTTAAGGGTTTTGGGCTTATCAAAAGGGGAATGAGGGTTAAACGAAAATGCAATGATTTTAAATGCAATCAAGGTTTTTCAAGCAAAGCTGCTTGCCATAAAAAGAAAAAACTTACCTCATGACCTGTCATATCTTCTCATGTCAGAATCATTTCATGTTTTTGAATCGTGGATAGCATGTAGATGTAACAGATTCCCTAACCGAAGACGAAGGCAAGCTGCTCTTTCTATTTGACACCAGCTCACACAAAGTATTCAGAGAGGAAAATCATCCTTTCAGGAGAAATGTATGGACTTTTATGAAATTCATCCCAGAGTTGCATACGACCTGGCACATGTGTGTATTTCATGATCAGTACACACTAACAAAATGATTTGATTTGATTTGATTTTTGGTGTTTAACGCCACTTTCAACAATATTTCAGCTATATCGTGGCGACCAGTTTTAGTGGTGGAGGAAGCCGGAGTACCCGGAGAGAACCACCGACCATGGGCAAGCAACTGGTAAACTTTATCACTTGCGGTTGCGAGTCGAGTGCACCCTTTTTTGTAATTTACAAAGCTGGGCACGAACCCACGCTGTATTGGTGATAGGCTTGTATGAGTTGTTAGATCCAGCGACCTAACTCATTGAGCCACCCGGGCCCCTCTAACAAAATGATGTACTACACATAACGCTTTTAGAATTTTCATTTGAGTTTATTTGAATTTTTCAGAATATAAACAATAACAGATTTCAGGATTTCTCATTGAAATAAATTTTATTGCCGATTTTAAATACTGTTTTGTTCTATATTTTTACACTTCCGGTGAAAAAATATTTGGCTATCAATACAATAGTCACCTGACTAAAATTTGCATAGCCTATAGTTAAAAGGGGTTCGCCCTTTATGAAAGTCTTTATTTTTTGTCAGAATCAATTTCTGTATTAATTTAATTAAATCAACCAAATTTTAATTGCATTTCAATGAAATAGAAAAAAAAGTATTTCCACCTTATAACATTCCATACATTATTATTTGCTTTATTTTATTACAGGAACGGGATGAGATTAGATATGAGAGCTACTGCAGGATAGAACACGTTTTAACTGGCTTTTGGCTACATGCTCTAAAAGGTTTGAGACATTTTAATTAGGGTCAAATTTCCATCACGTTGGATTAATGATTTATCATGAAAAATCAAATTTCCACTAAAATACTAATGTTAAAAGTAGATCTGGTAATTCTTGTTTTATTAGTTTGTGTGTATTTCTTTAAAATTGTAGAATCGTTACACCGCATAAAATACTATTTAAAATTGATTGGTTAATGCTGAATAACCATAATAATCCATTATTTTGATGTGTAAATAGTAATATTTTAAAATGGTGTAATTGTGAAATCATGTGTGGACAGAGGTGAGGCATGAAAGTTATAAGAACAATACATTTTAATAATTTGCATGATCGAGAAAATTTTGACGTTTCTATTTCATTTCCACTGAAGATCCAATTATCGGGTATTAAGAGGGGAAGGTTGGGATCCCATTTCTGGAGTCAATCATTTAAGGTGAGAGGTATTGTTGATATTGGTTAAAGTGTTGACCATCACTGTATAAACTTTCTTTTCATAAATTAATATTTTTATGTTTTTTGTATAAAATCCTAAAATTGCTTTATACAAACTCAAGTTGGTAGATAACATTTGAATATCTAAATAAATTTCAGAAATACCACTTGTAAAAAAACAAACGATTTGTTATAATTGAAGAAAAATATCAACTGATTTTGTTGCAAATTTATTTCAAGTTTCTGTGTGTTTTCGTAGACTGTTTCGTTTCCTAAGCTCTTCAATATAAAATATACAATTTTTTTTTATTACAAGATGAGGACTATATCAGAAAGAAGTTCCGTGATATGGATAGTAGTAATGACCAGAGTCTTCGTGGCTTACGATGGGATTCTGCACCAGTCCGACAGGTTTGAAACTTCTATATTTATTCCCTTATATCAGATGAAAATTTAGGAGCTGTCGCTGTCATGATCTGATGGTAGTTGGATTTACAACTACCTGTGCAATCAGAGCCTATCACCATCAAAGTTGTGAGTTTGAACCCTGTTCATGTCGAGGTGTACTCGATACAAAGTTTGTCAGTGACTTGTGACAGGTCGGTGGTTTTCTCCGGGTACTCCTATTTCTTCTACCAATAAAACTGGCCGTCACGATATAGATGAAATATTGTTGAAAGTGGCATTAAACACCATCAATCAATCAGATGAAAATGGCTAGTGTGTTCTATAATTTTTTTTGTAAGATTACGAAATAAAATGTTGCATTATATTATCTCTTCTATTGAATTTCTTGCTGTTTAAATTCAAAATGGTAACTTGATATTAGTTACGAGAGAACATGCACTACTGGATTTACTAATAGATGTTTTTTTTTATTTCATTCAATCCAGTTTATTTTCTTTGGAACTGACGTTATTTCTCCAGTAGCAATTTTATGTTATAAATGAAAGTTTTATCGCGCATCTAATTAGACAATATTTCCAATTCTATATATCTATTACACCACGATATAGCTCAAATACTGCTAAACATGGCTTTAAACACCATTTAATCAACCATCTATTACAGGTAGCAGCCAGTGGAGAAAGTCAGTATGACGATGCCTTTACTATACAGTTTGTAGAACAAGATCATATTACAGAGTTTAACTTTGCTGCAGGGATGGTACCGTTCCTACTTAATCTTGTGGAAGATGTAAGTTATATTCTTCTCCAAAACATTCCTATTAAGCGCATATTTGTCACTGTGCTGTTAAAAACACATCGGTGATGTAATGGATAGCATTCTGGCCTAGAGTGGGGTAGATGATGGGTTAGAGCCCTGATCGGTTCAAACCAACAAATATAACATTGGTATTTGTTGGTTGCCTGCTGTACTAAGGAGCAAGAGCAAAAAATTGTTGGCCCCGAATCAGAATAATATGTCAGAGTGGAGCGACATGTCTAACCATGGAAAGTTGTTTAAGTGACCTAACACTATAAGAATCCAACTCAGCATGTGGGGCTAGCACAAAGATATCATCATCATCATCTCATCAAAATATAACTTGTTCTCACCATGATATAGCTGAAAAGTTGCTTATTTGGTGTTAAGCAACAATAATATATTCATGAACAGTGCTGTGCTTTTATAATTAAAACTATGGTTGTGACTTTTGTCAATCTGATGTAAATCACATGTCGCTTGCTCCATTTACTGACATGTCTGTAGAAAACCGCATTACTAGTCACATGTCAATAATATTTAATGATATGATAAATACAGGTTATGACCTTTTTCGACCAATCAGATTTCTAGTAGCAAACAAAGCAGTTTGATTTTAAAGTATAATGCTTTCATGGTGTACTAAGCACCATTGTCATTGGATGGTAAAGGTCATGACATTGCATGTGACCTGTAATGGGGTTTATATCTGATCTCACAAGCCACGGCATATCAGTAAGGGGAACAAGTCAGAGAAGTAGTTATTATCCGATTGGGCTGTTTTAGATATGATAGTAATGGTTGTTGATTTAAACATATTTTATTGATGAATTACATATTACATTTTTTTCACAATACAATATAACATAGGATTCAGAAACAAGCGTAACGCTTATATTAATCCGTTTCATATGATAGTAATGGATGTTGGATGTATATATATTTATACTAGCTGTGCCTATCACCACTAAAATTAACTTATATTCCTGCCAAAGCTCAGGCATACTGAAACAACTTTATGTGACAAGAAGAAAACAAATTCATTTTTTCAGATTGTTACTGACACATTGTTTTTACTGAGATAGTATTATCACAATCCAGTCTAACCTGTATTATGTGACCTTCCAAGGGAACATTGAAATAAGGTCACATAAGACAGGTGGTCACTAAATACAGGCTTAAATAGTATGAAATTGACTGTGAAAGGAAATTAAAAAATTATGGTCACATAATGCAAGTTATTGCTTAACAGACAGGGGTGATCACTAAAGCAGGTTTTACTGTACCAACCAAAATCATATAACTATCTTTACAGAGGAATGAGGGTAATTATTTGAATGCTAAGAAGACTCATGCGATTATGACAGCTATGGAAGAGTTAAGGAAGTTTATGATGATCAAAGATCTACCCAGTAAGAATAGGCAGAAACTAATGCGTAATTTACGGGTACGTAAATATAGAAAGTTTTGAAGGTAGAGACAAATACTATCGAAAGCATAAGCGAGTCCGATAGAACAAGCACATTGATAATTTAATGTCAGACTCAGGATCTTCAAAAGTGTTTTTGTCTGTAATGTCATGATGTGTTTGACATCACACTGACCACTAATATTTACATTTGTAGTATCAGTCAGTTCATTAATACTACTGACAATATCACTTGGTGAATACAAAAAAATGTCCAAATTACTGATAATTGGTCACAGGACACTGACCAATAATTTGTAGTATCAGAGTCAGTTCATTGATAATGAAAATTTCACACAGTGAAATCAACGAAAAATTTCCAAATTACCGATAATTGGTCATAGGACCAATAATTTGTAGAATCAGATAACTGGTTATAGTGGAAGTTTTACAGATAAAACCTGTTCGATGATTTATTATATCTTGTTGTAAGTTTAATCCTACAAATAAATTGTAATTTCTTTACATCTGGATTTTTAAAAATTGAAACCTTTAATTTTTTTTTCTCTATTTCTCACAATATATTTGAATGTTATTAAATTTTGTCATTTATATATTTGTAATTAACTGAGGAATCATATTTGTCTTTGTTTTCAAACAAGTCACTTTATATCCTTTTACATGACTTTTGTCCAGGGCTCACCAAAACAGTGGGCAACTTTTTAACCCTGGTTTCAAAGAAATCACCCTATTTCCATTCTTAAAGCAAAGTTGTAGTCGCCTTGTCAGCTTTTGGAAGTCAGTATTTTTTCACCAATAACCATACTATTTCTTCCATATTCACACTTGAGAAGCTCTAATGTTCCTGAAATTTGACCTATTCAATTTTTTATTCCAAACTTGTTGATTGCATCTTTTTTTTCAAGTTCGTTAAGATCATTTCTTTTGTGAAAGATAGTGGGAACATGTGGTAGCAGGAAAGGAAACTTTAATTTCCTACAAGCTCTTTAGAACTTTAGAAATTTCGCTCACTTAGCCCTTAAGTTAACTGAAAGAGAAGTCATGTTGCCCTGTTCTTACCGCATGTGGTGAGTCTTGGCTTTTATCCAATGAGAAATTTCATTACAAGTTGTTGTTGTTTTTTTGGCAGATAATAGACCTCTTAGTGAAGATATTACAGTGTCCTTTAGATGGAAGCCACGATGAACAGAATTTAATCCATGTTTTTAAAGAAGCCTATGAAATTTTATACACATACATGATTGGAAAGAGTAGAAAGAATGCCTTGTACTTTGCTAAATATATAGAATTCTTTCAAACACAATTTACACAGAAGGTAAGCTTACACTCCTGGTAAAATTGTTTCTTTTATATTTGGTCAAAATGATCATTTATGTATATAGAAATTCAAGAAAACCGAGTTTGACATAACAAAATTTACCTGTATTACCCAAAGAATAGTTCTGGCTTCAGACAACACTGATAAAGCATCATTAGTACTTTAAACATATTTTATTGTCAAGCAATTATAGACAACGGATCAGACACAAGTTATAAACATACGAGGTCTTCTCATTACATATAAATCATTAAAAAGACAATATATTACAAAAACATAACATTATTTCGTTCAAAATTATTTGAGAAAAATGACATAATACTGCAAGAGACATTGATATTGATGTTGAGTCGTTGCCGTCGGACGAATTAGGAGTGAGTAAACATATGATAAATCTTTTAGTGTTCATTATGTATTTGTGAATAGCTGCGAAAAGTGTGCATATGACATCATATTCAAAATCTGAATTTCCATAAAATATATTGTTAATACATTTTGTAGATATATCTAACCCAAGATCTCTAACAGTAATATTGTTCAACATTACATTTCTCTGATTTACAAACAATTTACAGTGTAAGAAGTAGTGTTAACTGTTCAAGAATCGATCAGATTACATCTAAAAAGATCACCTTTTAAGTTACTACAATTTTGCCTTAAATGTATATGTAGAATACTTGCCAGACGTGAACCAAATGAAAAATATTTTGGGGGATTTACTGGGTTGTTGTAGTAAGTCTTTAATCTAGATTTTAAGATGCAATTACTAGGTGAATCTCTGATATATTGGGGTAAATTATTCCAGAGATGAATAGTGGCTGGAAAAAATTAATTTTGAAATAAGGTTAGATGACACCATAGAATAGTGAAATTATTTGTATTTCGTAAGTTGTAGTTGTTTGCCTGATTGACAGTCTGCAGCAGCAAATCTGGGGTATCACCCTTAACTATATTATACGTAATGATTGGACACGGATTTAAGGGAAGGACACAGATCTGAATCTTACATATGTTTATATTTTTAATTTTTAAGTGTGACATTTTATGTTTTATATATTTATAATGCCACAAATACAAGTAAAGTATCAGATGCACTAATGAGATTTTATGCAAGTTTGCCTTCTTTATATGCAGAAACATGTTGGGAAAAACTTAATACGAGACGCAAAATCAGAAAGTTGTCACTTTTTTTTTTATAATATAATGCTGTATACCATAAAATACAGGTCAAGTTTGATTATGGTGTATTTCACATGTACCGTTCATAAGTTATGGTCCTTTTTCTCTTAGAAAATAGGGACTTTCTAGGTTTCCAGATGATATTTAAGGTACGACTCAATCAAATTTTCTAAAACTTTAACACAATGCGATGTACCATAAAATACAGATTAAGTTTAATTATGGTGAAATTGACATTTACCATTTATAAATTATGGCCCTTTCTCTCTTAGAAGATGGGGACTTTTAAAGGTTTCTGGATGAAAATTTGAAATGCGGGGGGTATCTGTGATCACCAGATCAACTTTCTCTAGTTTTTGCTGCGAAAACATAGCCGTCATCGGGTATTATATTACTGTCCGGTTCCACCATCTTTCCAAATGTCAACATCAAATGACGTTATCAACTGACAATTATTGTGACGTCATTTTTCTGCCAAAGTGAAGGACACAGATCTGAGGGAAAATCGATTTGGGAGGACACAGATTTAAGTGAGAAGCAATTCCAAAGGACATAGATCTGCATGGTAAAAGGACACGGATTTGGGGGTACAGTAATTTTATTGGACATGGATTTGTTGGAAGACACAGATTTGAAGAGAGGAGATGGATCTGAGGCCGTACATGGATTTGAGTCTTACATATATTATACAGTAAAAATTGTTTTAACGGTCACCTCACAAATGCAGGTCCACTGTCACTTTATCGAATTGTTTTAGTTTACCAGTATTTAACAGTCACTTGTCATTCTAGACTTTAAAAAATCATCGTTAATTAAGTTTGAATCCGGCTCGTGGCAAGATGTACTCGATATAACGTTATGTGTTAAAGTTTGTCAGTGACTTGCAGCAGGTTTCCTATAACTTGATGAATAGCGTTGTTGTAAAGAATGCTGAATCTATGCTAGTGCTATAAGAGAACTGATGACTTTAACCATCCTTTGAATTTTAGATAATACACAAGGTGAAGAATTTGAAATAGTGCTATTTTTACCAGAAATTAGATATCATATATTCATAAATCGTTCAGTTTATTTTATATGGAAAACGTAAACCCTTCAATAATTTACTGTTGTATGTTTCTGTCAAATTTTAAGACACGATATATTTCATGAATATTAATACTTGACACAATGTACATATTGGTAAGCTATGTTATCTTTCAGGGAGGAATAGGACTCAATGTGGCTCAGATGATAGTGGAGCTAATCAGGGACAAACGAAAAATTGTTGACAGAATGACACGAGAACAAATTGATGAATTTGTTGGTCTTCTACAAAAATCACAGGTTTGTACAATACTCAAGTTTTGACAAGAAATGTTTCTAAATTATGATTTCTATAGCATTTGCATTTAGGTTTTCTTGCTTTTTATTATGTCCACACGCTGCTAGCAGTCAGGAAGTTTACGTCCATGTGTTCGTCCATCTCTCATTTGGTTTTTGTTCAATAATTTAATTCTCCTTAAGCAATTCATATGAAATTTGTATACAAGGTCAGGGACCATAAAAGGAAGGCCAAGTTCGATTTCGGATTTTTCCGTTCTGGAGTTATGTCCTGGTTACTTCACAGTGAAGTTGGGAAGTGGGGGCACTCCGGCATTATGACACATTCTTCCATTTATTTGATAGTGCTATTAGCATTAGTGTGTTTAATTTCTTAATTGTATTTCATTAAGTACGTAATGCTGATTGTGATTTGTGATTCATGTTTCCATATAATTTTATTTTCAGAATTACAGATTCTTGGATTTACTCCATGTTTTATGTGTTTGTGATAATGTTGCTATTCCAAATAACCAGTCATACATAGTCAAGAAATGGCTTCAAACTGAACAGGTATTCATCTAAAAAATTATTCTTCAAATGTTGTGTTGAATTAATTATTTTAATTCTGCAATAAATAAATATATAATTCGAGAAACATTTCAGTTTGTAATATTTAATTCAAGTGAGTTAATTTTGTTTAATGTCAAATGGGCAATTTTTCAGCCATATCATGGCGACAACAAGTGCATTTCAATGAGATGAAAATGATGTCCAATTTGTACTAGACCAACACGATTAGTTCGATTTTTATCGTGCTAGATCACTCAAGAAATAGACCACAGAGAGACATGTCACCCGACTCAAACACATTATCCTGATTACGATCCAACCGGTCTTTGCTCTTACTTCTTAATACGGAGTGATTAGTAGAGAAGCAGCAAATGCCAATTGTATAGACCTAACCTGGGTTAAAACCCATGATCTACCACACTCAACGTAAACATGATAACCATCAAACCTCCAATGCTGATTATGCAATTCATTGCTTTAAAAAACTTACATGAGATAATATATATACAGTGAAACCTGTCTAAACCGAACCCTGAGTAAACCGAAAACCTGTCTAAACCAAACAGACATTACAGGCCCATCTACTGAACCCGGAGTAAACCGAAAACCTACTAAACCAAACCCTGAGTAAACCGAAAACCTACTAAACCAAACCCTGAGTAAACCGAAAACCTGTCTAAACCGAACCCTGAGTAAACCGAAAACCTGTCTAAACCAGACAGACATTACAGGCCCATCTACTAAATGTCTATGTAATTTTAACCTGTGTAAACCAAACACCTGTCTAAACTGAACAAATTCTTCAGTCCCAAAGGGGTTCGGTTTAGACAGATTTTACTGTAACATATATTTTTATCACATATTCAGGAAGTGTTTAAGTCGATGATTGAACTGATACATTTTATATTATTCAAATTACATAGGGCAAAGGTTCATTCCTGACAGCAAGAGGTCAAGATATCAACAGACAACCAAACATCTTATATATAACTACAGACGGAGGATCCAGCTGGAGAGCTCTCCATCAGTTTGTTGATGTTTGTATAATATTCACTTTCATATCAAAATCTCATGTAGTAATCATATACACTGAAATCTGTTTATACAGAACCCTGAATTAACCAGAATCCTGTATAAACCGAACATAAAATAATGTCCCATTGTAGAAAAGTTACATTAATTTAAGCCCACCATTAAGACTATTTCAGTTTGCCCAAACCCGATCCACAGATGTTAGGTATGGGTAGGTAGGAAGGTATTTTCTTTTTTTTCTGAATAAAGTTTGTAAAACATTTGTTGTTATCTTCTAGAAAAGAAACCTTATCAAGTTCAAAATTTATTCAACAAATATGACTAGAAAAAATTATGCAACATCAAGTTCATGTTTTGTCAGTTTTTGATAGGATTTCTTTTAATTATTGGCTTTTTGTCCCTCAGCCAGACTTGACACAAAGGCAGGGCAACTCAGTACTTCTTCATCAGGTCATTGTCCTGTTGAATTCATTCTGCAGAACAATAACAACACAAATCTGGCTTTCCAATGCTTGAAGCATAGTAGGCCCACTCAATTGGTGACTGACAGTTGATTACTTTAATAAAAACCTTTCCTTGAAGGATGTGACCTGAAATAACAAAATAATTATCAGATCTGGAAGTTAAAAGACAGTTGAAATTCCAAGGCAAGAATAAACAGTCCAAAGAATATTAATTGCATCTTGTACATCATGTTCATACCTCACCAGAAGATATAGTGACTAAAACTGACACTGCACCAATTATTTGTTTTTATTAAGAATTGATTCGTCTTCCTGACATCATAATATCGTTAGTATATAATGAAGAATTTCAATTCAAGTGATTATTGTTTTTACCACATTTATATATCTTCTAGGAATGGTCGTGATCATATGGTAGGTGGATTTACAACTATTTGTGCAATCAGTGCCTATCACCACTAACGTTGTGAGTTTGAACCTCGTTCATGGCTCCCTCCGACAGCACAAAAGTGGTCATTTATGTATAATTCTTATAGAATTAATGTATATTGTTTTCTTAACATGACCATTTCCCAGAAAGGTACGGATAAGATGTGCGTGAGTGCATCAGCTCCGTGTACACATGCATGAACTCCTGAGAAGCATTTAATCCTATATTGTTTTGTTGTGAAATAGTGTGACAACACTTTCCCTTGTGAAAAATAATTAGTAAGTCAATGTAACCATTAGTTTCCTATCAATAATAAATTTTGTATGGCTGTATAAAACTTTGTAATTAAAAATATGCCAGGATCCTTCAATCACATGCAATTCTATGCAATCACAGAAATTTGGATAAGTCAACAGTACTAACAAGATAGTCAATCAATACTGATTTCTAACTTCATATTTTCTTCGATTGTCGATTGGTTGGTTGGTTTTATAGTGTTTAACGCCACTTTCAACAAGATTTCAGATACTGGTATATCATGGCGGTCAGTTTTATTGGTGGAGGAAACCGGAGAAAACCACAGACCTGCCGCAAGTCACTGACAAACGTTATCACATAATGTCGTGCACATCGCCCTGAGCAGGATTCGAACTCACAACATCAGTGGTGATAGGCTTAGATTGTTTAGGTAGTTGTAAATCCAACTACCATACGATCACAGCCATGGCAGCCCCATGGTTGTCGTTCTTCAATAAACAAATTAAAATCAAGATTTCTAAGACAATGTACTAAAATACATATATGTCATGAGAACATCAATGGTCTTTGTAAGAGCTACACTATCAGTATTGCAATTATTTTGCTATTAGGCCATAAAAAGTTAATTTCTTGGTTCTCAGGCCCACCCGCATGTGGAAATTCGTCGCCACATTGCGGATTTAATGCAAAAATAGTAAAAAAAAAAAACTAAATGCGGTAGCGCTGTCCATACAGAAAAAACAACCGCATCCGTTTTTTCTCTCTTATATCGCGTGGTCGGTGAAACGCTTTAAAACATGCCATGCTTAAATGAGATTTAAAGCATCGTTATGACAATGTATAAATAAAAAACGTGTTTCCATTTGACATTTAGACAAAATGTCAATCGTTTCTGTGCAAATTCGGCATAAATGTTTGCCAGTTTTATCAGGGAACATAATAGGGGGCTTCTCCGAAGCTTGTACCTTATTGGAATTGTTTACGGAGATAAAAAAAAATGGTACGTTGGGACCAGCAGATTGGACTTTTCCATAAAAATTAACCACTTGTGATGTTTCTGCCACCATCGGAAGAAATAAAATTGAAATTTTCGATAAAGCAATGAAAAGTTTTATACATTGCCATATTTTTCACAAAACAAAAAAATGTCTCCCGCATCACTTTTTACAGCAGTAAAAGGATAAAAAAAAATGCCGCCCTCCCTCATCAATTTTGACAAAAAAGGGCCTGAGAACCAAGTAATTAATTTTGCATGGCCTTTTATACGTACAGATCTTTTCATTGCTAAGTGAAAATTAATTTTAGTATCATCCTTGAAAGTGAAAAATAAGTATATAGAAAGTATGAAGAGGTAATCTACAAAAACAAAATAAAAAACCAAAACATTGAACAGTACATGTAGATTGGACAAACACGAACTACAATAATATTAAAAAAAGCATCAAGACTGAGCGTGAAACCATTGTTCATTGGAAATGTTAGAATATCCTTATCTCATTCAATCGTAATTCTGTAAGTCGAATGTTCTCAAGTTTACATTTAGATATATGTTTGTAAGTGATTCAGGTACAAAACTTTATAGGTATCATCTAATTATAATGTTTTGTAATCAAGTTAATTCATTGGTACATTTGTCTTTACTAATTATAATGTTTTGTAATCAAGTTAATTCATTGGTACAATTGTGTTTACTAATTATAATGTTTTGTAATCAAGTTAATTCATTGGTACATTTGTCTTTACTAATTATAATGTTTTGTAATCAAGTTAATTCATTGGTAGATTTGTCTTTCAGCCATCTGATGAAGAATATGACAAAGATCAGCATGATTTCTTGATTCACCAGCTTGACCTTTACAAAGCACTATGTTACGTAAGTCATGTTAATGTCTTGAATATTTAGTTTTTCAATTTTTCTGTTCATCTTTTTTTCAGCAAATCTGTCCCCCTTCACTTTGTGAATGCAACTCCTCTGAGGTCGTTAGTTCAAATAGCGTTCATATTTGGTAGGCTAATTGGTCATGATGTGTTGTCGACCATATTATTTGGACACAGTAAATTTTTGTCAAAAAGCTATGGTTTTAACTCAAAGACAGATGTGCTTTCAAAACTACAAATATGTGGTGGTGGGGCATGCTGTCTTTATGACATTGCCTTGTTATTTATTAATAAAGTTGAAATACATAAAATATGTCCTTGAATCTGCCGATTTCAGTAGCAATAGTAGTTGGTTGAATTGAAATATTCTTTTTTATTTGATGGTTCTGTTTATTCTGTGATCAAGTGAACACAAAAATATTTTTGAAATGTGTTTTAAAATTTTGAAGAAATTCCAAAATACTTTTGATTTTTTTTTTCTCCACAGGGAAGAAATGACTATACCATAAATATGTTGACAAAAGAATTGAGATACTTGACGTGGGAAGAAACTTTCTTGTCCTTGAGATCCACCATTTTACCTGATGCTATCAGAGCCAAGTATTGTGATCTTACAACGTGTAAGTTAGTAACACAGTGAAACCTATCTAAACCCTGAATAAAAACAGAATCCTGTATAAACTGAACTTTAAATAAAGTCCCAATGTAGGAAATCTTAGTTAATTTAACCTCTATAAACCAAACACCTATCTAATCCGAAGGCAAAAGGTTGTCCCAAGGAGGTTCAGTTGAGACAGGTTTCACTATATTCAAAGTTAGAATGATTAAATAGCATTATTATATAGATTTATGGGAATTTATCCGTGTAATAAATTCTGGTATCTCACATGTGAGATATCAGTTTTTCCCGCTGGAACTACTTTTACACAACTATAAGTGTGTTATCGGTTACGTCCCTTGTGGTGTTATGGTGAATACACCCACGATTGTAAACTGAAACATTTAAAGGTATATTGTCTACGAACATCATATTTTTTCATATTGTCGTTTTCCGTACTGACCTTCATAAAATGAAGATTAAACAACGAATTATTGGCGAATACGCAACGAAACGTTAAGATTCAAACAACATTAAATGAGCGTGACAATCATGAAGTGTTTGAATCTTAACAGTATTTTCCTTACATCAAACCTAAAACCCTGAGAGTTCTCAACTTCCATTTATTATAGGTGGCGCTGTTACTTTCACTTTTAATTTTTGTCATCCTGAACAATAATCCCGATAACGATAGTTTTGGGTCTTTTTTGTCAAAAAAAGAACACCAATCGTATATTTTGCAGCATAACTGTTTAATAATAGCTTAAACAAATCATTTATGGACAGTTAGGGACCGACCATTTAACTTGCAGGGGGGGTTATGGGGTTTTTTTTCGGACAACACAAGAGTTAGAATTTTTTTTTTGGTCGAGCAAAGCGCGACATTTTTTTTCTCCAGAATTTAACATTAGGTTATATGACAAAAACTCTGAATCAGATTATTATTTTTTTTTTCTCCACCAAAATCAGAATATTATTTTAGAAAAAAAACCATAACCCCCCCCTGCAAGTTAAATGGTCCATCCCTTAAAATTTTTCAACAAATTCGTAGACAATATATACCTTTAAACTGATGAAAATAAAGTTGTAGCACTTTTATAAATTATTTGAATTGTTTCATTTTAGTTATACATTACAATCAAACACTTGTTTATTCTAAATCAAATCATTTCACTAGCATAACACACATCACACAAATTAATATTCTGCGAAATGTTGTTGATGACTTCGTCACATAAACAACATGATATAATATGGCGATTTCCAGTTTAAAACGTAAAAATCAGGCATTCTTTGGCATGGTGTACGCTTCAATTTTGATAAAAATTAACTAAAATAAGTTTGCAAGGTAGGCATTTTAATTATTTTTGTGTATTGTTGTAAATGTGACATGTAGGATTTCATGTTTTCAAAACTCAGAAACTCGTCCCTCATTTCAATTTCCAACTTTTTTCATCGATCATAGATTCATACGCATGAAATGAAATATACAAATAAAAATAATAGTATATAAGAAATTTTGGAAGTCTATATAGTGATTTCCAACTTTTATGAGTTTTAAATGTGATAGGTAATGGACATAAATCAGAAGGAGGCTGTCTTAGAATTTACTATACTATTTCAGGTATGTTTGTTGACACAGGAAATAATTATTCTGTGTTAGATCATCCAAACATATGCTTTGTATATGAATATGTTGGTTCCAAGGACGAAGAAAAAAGTCAAGGAGATTTTGTGAGTTTTACTTTTACAATAGTAACTGTTCTGTACATTAAATAATTTCTGTCTGGAAAATTTCGCTTAATGCAAATGATATTTATAGCTGTGATGATATCTGATTTGAACTTTGACCTTTTTTATCAGAAACATGTGAAAACTTGTTTTTCCAAAAACACAAGAAACATGTATTACAGAAAAAAAAACATTAAAACTTATGTTTTTCCCAAAATACATGAAAACATGTTTCCCCCCAAAAAAATTAAATCTTAAAACCCATGAAAATGATGTTTTCCAGAAAAATAACATTAAAATTTATGTTTAAATTAATTTTTAGACATGTTCACTAATACCCATGGTCTGTCTTTTCTTTGACCAGATGGAAACAAAACTCTTGATGACGAAATTTGATTTCTGACAATAAAGCATGAAATATATCAAACAATATTCTTGTTTTATAGGTTGTAAAAGAACTTGTAGCTATTTTCCCAGTTTTACGAGATTGGATTGCAGATTTCTTAGATCAAAACAAATGCATGTTTGCCAGCGAAATTGGACACAACATGTTGATTGAGCAGGTGAGAATATGTTATTGTGACGAATATCCAGTATTATTTATTACATTAATTCCAAATTATACTATTCTCAGAGCAGAATGCCTAATTTATGACAAAGCAAGGTAATTGAAATTCTGTTGATTGTTTAACCCCCTACCCCATACACACCCACAATTTGTTTTTAAAACACAAAAATATTTAGTTTCCGTTGTTGGTGGAAATGCAGAACATCATTGTTTATCCCTGGCTTGATAAAAATGTTGGCTGTTGATTGATCAATGACCCGAGCATACATAGCACCAGGGGTGGATCCAGGATTTCAAGTTAGGGGGGAGCGCACTTAAAAAAATCGCGCCAAGCGGAGGGAGGCGTGGACATTTTTGGGGAATTTCATGTGAATAATCACGATTTTACGCAAAAAAATCATATTTTTTCCATCCGCCCCTGAACACATGCACTCAGCTTGTAGCTTGTACACAAAGTAGTTGATCGCTTCTTTTCAGAGGTTCATGCATGTGTAAACGGTGCCGATACAATCACACACTCAATATATGTCCAAAGGACGTTTATGTAAAGTTTGTGAGTGCATTCGCACCGTTAACACATGCATGATCGTACTCCTGAAAAGAGCTGTATGATACTTATAATTATACCCCGCTCGACGAGAGTCGGGGGTATATAGGGATCCTCATGTCCGTCCGTCCGTCCCACTTTTGGTTTCCGGATGATAATTAAAATACTGCTCAACCAAATCTTTTCAAACTTTCAAGCAATGCTATGGACCATTAAATACAGGTTAAGTTCGATTACTGTGTATTTCACATTTACCGGTCCTGAGTTATGGCCCTTTTTCTCTTAGAAAATAGGGACTTTTTAGGTTTCCGGATGATATTTAAAGTATGGCTCAACCAAATATTTTCAAACTTTAACACAGTGCTGTGGACCATTAAATACAGGTTAAGTTCAATTACGGTGTATTTCACATTTACCATTCCTGGGTTATGGCCCTTTTTCTCTTAGAAAATAGGGACTTTTTAGGTTTCTGAATGATATTTAAAGTACCGCTCAACCAAATCTTTTCAAACTTTAACGCAATGCTGTATACCATAACATACAGGTTAAGTTTGATTATGGTTAATTTCACATTTACCGTTCATAAGTTATGGCCCTTTTTCTTTTAGAAAATAGGGAATTTCAAGGTTTCCAGATGGTATTTAAGGTACGACTCAACCAAATCTTTTCAAACTTTAACACAATGCGATGTACCATAAAATACAGATTAATTTCGATTATGGTGAAATTGACATTTACTGTTCATGAATTATGGCCCTTTTTCTCTTAGAAGATAGGGACTTTAAAGGTTTCTAGATGAAAATTTGGAATGCGGGGGTATCTGTGATCACCAGATCAACTTTCTCTAGTTCTTCAATGTAAATCTTTCCCCTATTTTGATTATTAAACTGATATCAGGCTTGCTTTCTATCGGAAGCTATCGTAGTTTCCCATCGGCAGCCGCCATATTGTTTATGCTGGTTATACAAAAAAAAGTTCATTGAGTTATGAACGAATCAAAAACGCAAAAGTTCATCGAGTTATGAACGAATCAAAAACAAACAGGTGACAGTGCTCTTGTCCGGTCTTGTCCAATCACAAGGCACGATAACGATATACATTAATTCTATAAGAATTATACAAAATTTAATACAACCATTTGATATACACAAAGCAGTTGATACACAAAGTAGTTGATACACAACATTTAATACACAAAGTATTTGATACACAACATAAATTACACCTGTTTTATATTTCTTAGGTAGTTAGATTACTGTATCATTTGGTGAAGTTTGGATATTATCTGGATGCTGAGGATGTTAAGAATCTTCTCCCACCATTACTTAATCTTCTGGATGGAAGACATGATTATCCTTACCCTAAAGAAAAAGATAAAGATAAAAAAGAGAAAGGTAATAAAAGATATAATTACCAAAACACGAAAGATCCATGACAAACTCCATTAATTCTGAACCATGTAACAAGACTAGCATTCACTGTGTAGTCAAACTTGCCTTAGCGATGATCACCTAATGTAAATGGCCAGTGTTTGAAAACCCCCCCACCAACCAGATTTTTCGTGATGTTTTATATCAAATAAGTGGTCACCTTACTAACACGCTGACTCACAACTTATTTCATCGTATAAGAAACGGAGACAATATACATAGATTTTTGGGAAATATCAAATTTATTTGTACTCGCATTGAAACAAGAAAGAGGCTCGCTTTTCTTTCTGTTTCTAAAACTTGTATAAATAAATTTTATATTTGCCCACAATATTGTCTATAACCATCAGCATCTACATTTCATGTTCAACATAAGAGTATGATTTATACTTGATTTCATGGTTGTTTTATGTCCGGTAGTCTAAATTAGAATTTGGATAAGGGAGTTTAACGCCACTTTCAGCAATATTTCAGTTATAGCTTGGCGGTCAGTTTTATTAGTGGAGGAAATCAGAGTACCCAGACTTGTTGCAAGTCACTGACAAACTTGATCACATAATGTTGTATTGAGTACACCTTGCCATGAGCGGGATTCAAACTCACAACTTTAGTGGTGATTTAACAAGTAGTTGTAATTACTACTACCATACGACCATGACCATGATGGCCCCGCAATTAGAGTTTGTGTACATGATTTAAGATATTGTCATTTACAGATTACACAAAAGAGGCTAAGAAGCTGGTAACAAAATACCAAGCATCAGTGAGATGGGATAAATCAGCAGAAACGGAGGCAATTGTAAATGCAAAATATCAGTGAGTATTTCAATTTTGATTTTAATTAAATTGAAATTTTATCAGTTATAATTATGTACATTAATCCTGCCTAAATAGAATACTGAATAAACTGGATTCCTGTATAAACAGAATTTTAAAGAAAATCCCAATGTATGTAATCCTTGTGAATTTAATCTGAATAGACTGATCACCTGTCTATTGTAAACTCTAAAGTTCACCCTATGGAGGTTTGGTTTAGACAGGTTTCACTAAAATGTATTTAATAATTATGTCTTGTGAAAAAATTAATAAAACATTGCAACTAGGGGAAAAAATGCATGTGATATTCATATTTGATAAATAATGTACTACGCAGAAAATGCTGTATGTATCATATGATTTCAGAGTTCTAGAAGTTCTCGACCTACTTCTGACGTATCAAAGAAATTCAAGACTTCAGGTAATGTACAAAACATATAAAAATATTGAAAGGAGGCGACAGTTGTTAGAGATGTGATAACGAGTGTATCACGATCCGCCCACTTTTATAAAACTATGAGATGTGTATACCTGGATTTATCTCCTATAATACTAAGAAAAGAACAAAATTGGGGTGGGAGTATTTACTGCTTCTTTGCTAAGCATGCAACTTTAAGAAGTAAGAGCAATGACAGGATGGCTGGGAATCAGAATAATGTGTCTGAGAGGAGGGACATGTCTATCCATCCACCTGATTGGCTGGGAATCAGAATAATGTGTCTGAGAGGAGGGACATGTCTATCCATCCACCTGATTGGCTGGGAATCAGAATAATGTGTCTGAGAGGAGGGACATGTCTATCCATCCACCTGATTGGCTGGGAATCAGAATAATGTGTCTGAGAGGAGTGACATGTCTATCCATCCACCTGGTTGGCTAGGAATCAGAATAATGTGTCTGAGAGGAGTGACATGTCTATCCATCCACCTGGTTGGCTGGGAATCAGAATAACGTGTCTGAGAGGAGTGACATGTCTATCCATCCACCTGATTGGCTGGGAATCAGAATAATGTGTCTGAGAGGAGTGACATGTCATCCATCCACCTGATTGGCTGGGAATCAGAATAATGTGTCTGAGAGGAGGGACATGTCTATCCATCCACCTGGTTGGCTAGGAATCAGAATAATGTGTCTGAGGGGAGGGACATGTCTATCCATCCACCTGGTTGGCTGGGAATCAGAATAATGTGTCTGAGAGGAGTGACATGTCTATCCATCCACCTGGTTGGCTGGGAATCGGAATAATGTGTCTGAGAGGAGTGACATGTCTATCCATCGACTTGTTTCAGCGAACTAGCACTATAAAGTAAATTAGTCACAACTTCATTGTACATATTAATTTTTTTTTTAGCACATCCTTTTTTTTGTAAGCGGCCATCGTGGTCGTGATCTTATGGTAGTTGGATTTATAACTACCTCTGCAATCAGTGCCTATCACCACTAATGTTGTGTTCGAATCCAGCTCATGGGAAGTGTACTCAATACAACATTATGTGATAAAGTTTGTAAGTGACTTGCGACAGGTCGGTGGATTTCTCCCGGCACTCCGCTTTCCTCCACAAATAAAATTTATCTCCACAATATCACTGAAATACTGTAGAACTTCACTGGCTCGATCTCGAAGGGACTGTCAAAATGTGTTCGAGCTATCGGAAGTTCGAGCCACAGAGGTCCCGTAATTTCAGAGAGAAAAATATTTGGTTCTGACCCAGGACAGTTTCATTACGCTATAATAACTGATGCACAGTAAAGTGGGCCTTTCTCGTAAAAAAATATTTAATCCTTTAGAAAGTTCTCAAAGACTACGGCTTCTGAATACATGTACCTCTTGGGTATCTTCAATCGTTCCTTAGAAACGTTTTTTTCACTTTGTTCCCAATCTATTTTATATACAGGAAATACAAGGTCGGGTATTAACAGTTGGATCGATATCGGTATAATGCTTGATAATTCGGATATATATTTTTAATAGCCAATTTTCAAATTCTAGCCAATGATCATTTTCATTTTTTTTAATTTGAATTTGAAGCAATTATATTTGATTCTTGGTATTATATACACATAAAAACTTAGGTAAATCGGAATTTCAGTATCGTACTAGTACATTTCTATTTTTTTGGTATTTAGATGAATCTTGAGGTCACACAGTTTGATATTATTCGATCCGAACAACTATAAAAAAAAAACACACACACTCTCAATAATAATAATTCATGTAATAACAATTTTAAATATTGTATTAATAAACTTTATGACGATTGTAAACATTTGATTGTTTTAATTATTGTCGAGTGTAGGCTCGGCTTGGTACAATCAGCGACACGAGTCTCGGGCTCAATACTTGTTCATCATAATTAATGGTTAATAATCAAGCCACAGCTGAATTTGATGTCTAATTAACACAAATGATGACAAGTTTATCCCTCTACTTGTAATTATTAAGTAAACAATTATATGTTGGTAATCTATTTATCACACCTAGAAGTAAGCACATTCAATTGTAACATACATCTGTCAATTAAATTTCGATGTTCGTGTTTGGCATGGTAAAACTCGTGATTTTATTATTGACTGGACCATTTATTGAGTTCGACTGTTCGAGGTATCGGTGTTCAAGCGAAAGAGTTTTTTTTACTTAGAAATATATGGAAAATTGACGGGACTTTCAAATCAGTTCGAGCCATCCATGGTATTCGACCCATCTGAGTTCGAGGGAACGAAGTTTGACTATTGTTGAAAGTGGCATTAAACCTCATAAACCAGACTAAAACCAAGCAATATTAAAAAAGATTTAGAACATCCTTTATTTTTACATTGATGTTGAAAAGTGTTAAATATCAAGACAACATATCAAATATTACAGAATATAAAAGTTCAATCTCTGAAACAGAGGCTACAATATTCCTTTGTCAAAATTTCTTTTCTGCAATATGTCGTACGACATTTTGAATATTCTCCATCTTTCTTTCCTTTCTGTCATATAAGATTATAATTTGTAGTTGGGTTAGAAGAGGCCATCGGGGTCGAGAGTGTATGGTAGTTGGATTTACAACTACCTGTGCAATCAGTGCCTATCACCACTAAAGTTGTGAGTTCGAACCCCGTTCATGGTGAGGTGTTCTCGATACAACATTATGTGATAAAGTTTGTCAGTGACTTGCGACAGGTTGGTGGTTTTCTCCGATTTCCTTCATAAATAAAACTGACAGCCACGATATAACTAAAATATTGTTGAAAGTGGCATTAAACACCCTAAGCCAAAACAATGTAGCTTCTGTTTCAGAAATTGACAAAAGTTCGCATTCTCTTTACAGAGCTTTGTATCTAAGTTTAAGACAGCAGAAGTGTCTGGCGGAAAGGGAAATGTACAGGAATCAATGTTACATGATTCATTTAACCCTCACGATCAGAGCAAGTACGTACGCACTATGTAAATAACAAATATGTCTGTATGTGGCAATATTTAATGTGTAAGCAATATAACATTATGTGATAAAGTTTGTCAGTGAATTTCAGCAGGTTGGTTGTTTCATCTTGGTACTCCACCAATAAAGCTGTCGGCCATGATATGACTGAAATGGTGTGGAAAGTTGCATAAAGCACCCTTGATCATATTCCAATACATGTGTCTGTAAAACCAGCATTAAAGTAAATAAAGTATGGAACTGCTCTTTAATTTTTCTCAAATTGTTGCTTTTAATGATTAAAGGCATACAGGCTGTCAGAATTGAATTTTTTATTATATATTCGATGTTTTATACTAATTGCAGTTGAAATTTTTCATAATATCATACGTAAATAGCCTAGAACAAGGAAATACGTCTCTGTTTGGTTTTCTGCTCTTTTAAATTAGAGACTAAAATAATGAAATTCATGTCTGTTTTTTTCTAGGAAAAAAAAATATAATCAAGACAACTCAAGTGTTGTCAATAATATGCAATACAATTTGTGTACAATTTTCCATTTATCGGGCCCCTTCACAGAGTTTGGGTTTGTTTTTATTGATTGTCCCCCGACGCTTCGTCGAA
>MJUT01036275.1:324433-335285 GCA_002080005.1 Gigantidas platifrons | reverse complement strand
TCACACAATCTTAAAAATAAATCAGTAACCATGTCTTTCAATGTCATCAGCGTTCCTTGTAAGCGACTTCCGGAAGATGTTAAATTTCAAAAGTCAAAGTCCATTGATGGTTGTCTTAAGTATTTATTCCGGAAAAATATAGGTAAAAACAATACGGGCATTTTTATGTTTGTTATGCACCACAGTGCTGTATGAATACATAAATTCACTAGGGAATTATGTTTGTAATTTGTTCGTCAATACGCATGAGCGAATTAAAATATATCGTGAGTTTTATCACTGTATTATTTATATAGCCAATGAAGGACGTCGTGTTAGAATCTTCCATAATTTTCTGTTGACATATGAAAAATAATCAATTCTTGTGATACTAATAGTTTATTTTAAACCTAAAAATACATTGGGGGAAAGGAAACACAGTTAGACCACAATGAAAATGACAGTACCATCTAACAAAACTTAAACTTACTTTACAAAATGCAGTAAATGCACATAATTGGTCGTCCCCACTGATTTTTTCCTATACCGATCCGGGATGAAAATGATAAGTTAGACCAGAATTTTTTTTTTAATCAATGGCAAATTGTTTTTTGTCTATATAATGGGAAACAGGAACTGACCACTAATTTTGTCTGCTATGATTGAGCAACCTACTAAAAAAATGTTTGCTATCAATGTTCAACCTATTGGAAAAAAAATGTTAGCTATCAATGTTCAATTTACCGAAAAAAATGTTTGCTATCAATGTTCCACCTACTGAAAAAAACATTTGCTATCAATGTTCAAACCTAATGAAAAAAAAATGCTATCAATGTTCAACCTACTGAAAAAAAATGTTTGCTATCAATGTTCAACCTACTGAAAAAAATGTTGGCTATCAATGTTCAACCTACTGAAAAAATTGCTTGCTATCAATGTTCAACCTAATGAAAAAATTGTTTGCTATCAATGAGAAACCTGCTGGTGAGTTTTCAGTGGATTGAACATTGATAGTAATATTTTTTCAATGGGATGCTCAATGTTAGTGAACAAATTTAGTGACCCATGGTATTTTGACCGCCTCCTACCTATGGTATATCAAACCCTCTCTAATAGTATTATGAACCCCTCTCTTTTGGTAGAAATGAGAGGGGTCAATTTACCATGAGGGGGTTCAAAATACAATGCCAAAAATCGACCCCAGGATCAAAATACCATATGGCACCGGGAGCAAGTACTGTGGATGGGACAACCATGAAATGCTGTTTTTTAGTAGCCGGAAACAACTTTACAAATTTGGCTGTAAAAAAAATGATTTATTGAGCCACGAAAATTCACTGTAGACTATTCTGCATGGCCAATTAAAACTTATTTCAACAATGATATTTATGAATGAATGAGTAACATAGTTTTATACATAGCACAAGATAAGATAAGCAACTAAAGATTATTTATTCAAATCTACTTCTAATACATACATATACATGTGTACTATAAAATTTTCAATAATACATGTACATAGCTAACGACTGTTTTGGCTTCTGTGGGGGTTACTCATCTTAAAAATTTAAAACCTAGCTATAGCTATATAGACATAAGTTGACAAGTACTTTTAACCAAATATAGCAAAAAGTCAAACTACTCTTATGACTCTGGGGAGATCCCTGCAGAGTAAGTATATGTTATCTGGATGTGAATTGATTTTTTTCAGTATCAATCATATTCACATTCAGATGACATGTTTATCATCCTTAAATCAAACATAAACATGGATTACTTCTATATTTGTATTTTCGCAGGGGAAAATTACATGATTCGAAATATTCAAAATACTCTTCCTCAAAAAGTTAAAGCGTAGTTCATAAGTAGTTTGCAAATATACCATTGATTTTTACAGGTTTATATAAATGTTAAGATTGTTGCATTTTTCCTTTAATGGTGATATTCATTGCTTTTTTTTATTACAAACATCAAAGTCACCCATTTTCATTAAAGGGTTTTGTTTACCAATGCCATTCCGGTTTAGAAAACACAAAGGTCACGACCTCCCTTATGACGTAAAAATTATGACGTCTCAGCAGAGGTTATCAAGAATTGTGTAAAGTACATTTTTGTAGGAGGATGTTTGTTGATATTGCTGACACGACAGTTCCTAATTTGTTGAAAAAAAATAATGTTAACTAGCTATTGTAGCTAATGGTGTTGATGAATTATGTCTCCCCCCACTTTGGTGGGGAGACATATTGTTTTTGTCCTGTCCTCTGAAACTACTGAACAGA
This sequence comes from Gigantidas platifrons, assembly GCA_002080005.1. Lineage (NCBI taxonomy): Eukaryota > Metazoa > Mollusca > Bivalvia > Mytilida > Modiolidae > Gigantidas > Gigantidas platifrons. Next base: position 333,027 of record MJUT01036275.1, on the reverse strand, counting down.
ATTTCATGAAACTTGGTAGGTAGTAAGGACACCATATGTAGTTGTGCATATTACCAGGAATTTTTTATCGCCTGAATTTTGTGGGAGTTATGCCCCTTTGAACTTAGAAATTTCCAGAAATTTACTACTGAAGCAGCTTGTCAGTGCAACTCCTCTGAAACTACTGAACAGAATTTCATGAAACTTGGTAGGTAGTAAGGACACCAAATGTAGTTAAAAACAGTTTTTTTTGTTATTCATTGAAGCTTAATTTTATTTGTTACCTAAATATAAGGATATGCCTGGGAAGATCCCATCAGGCAGGACTTATTCAAAGCTCCGGGGAGATCCCAGCGGAGTATGCTACAGTAACTAAACAAAATATTAAGTGAATGTTCCTGGGGAGATCCTGGCAGGTTAAAACTCTAAAACAAAAACTCTGGGGAGATCCCAGCAGAGTATACTACAGTAACTGAACAAAATATTAACTGAATGTTCCTGGGGAGATCCTGGCAGGTTAAAAACTCTTAATGACAAAAACTCTGGGGAGATCCCAGCGGAGTATATAATACTCACTAACCAACTTTTAGCTGAAACTTACCCGGGGAGATCCCTGCAGGCAAAAAACTTGATGTAAAACTTAAAACATCTTTAATTGAACAAACTAATGGAATATTATTGAATTGGTAGGGGGGGGGGGAATAATTCTCCTGAATTATAAAGGCCAAATTGAACGAATTATAGTAAAGAACTGAATGATGAGTGAAATCCCCCAAGAAGTTATTTACCCAACATAGCAGAAAGTGGCTATTAAAATATTGCACCTAAAAATTTGTCAATTAAAAATGTACTTTGAACCTTGTTAATTTAAGCAAATTTCTTTTGCAGGAATTTTGACTATTCTGTTTGATATTCTTACTCAAGAAATTGATACAAAACTTTTAGTAAGTATATTAATATAACATTTACATATTTCAATCAATCATTATCAAATTGCAGTGAAGAAAATAGTAATGTTGACAAAATGCTCATTTTGAAAGAATATTGTAATTTATAATCCCTTTTTCTTTTCTTTTCTTTTTTTGGAGGGGGTGGGGGGGAGGGGGGTGGTGTTGGGGAAGGGGGATAAATTGACATCATTCTTCATATTTATCATTTATTTCTTCCCTATCTTAGTGTTAAGAAGAATAAACATAAGATGTGTCAATTAATATTTAAAGGATTTGTATATATTTTTTTGCTCACCTGACCCAAACAAAGGTATTCAAAAATGATATTACAGTGAAACCTGTCTAAACTTAACCCTAACTGGGACCAACTTTTGTCTTCAGAATAGACAGGTGTTGGCTTATACAGTTTAAATTAATGAAGATTTCCTACATTGGAACTTTATTTAAAGTTCGGTTGATACAAGATTCCAGTTTATTCAGAGTTCGGTTTAGACAAGTTTCACTGTACATACCCATTACATTTAATATTATGCATTTTATTTTAGGAGCAATACAGAGGTATGAGGGATGTGTTTAAAAAAACATTTCAATTAGTGCAATTACTTGCACGAGAGAATGCACACGTACAATTTCATTTGTTCGAGCGGATTGATATACTTCTAGACGTAAGAGTTGTCGAATCTGATCTGGCACTAGCAATGAAAGAGGTATTTAGAAGAACATTTAGCACTAAGAACATTTTCTTGTTTAAAGCATTTAATGAATGATATTGAACTATAATTTCTTAAAACTACAAATTTGAGTATCTGAAAGAGTCAGGTTTATGGTGTTTAATGCCACTTACAGAAATATTTCAGTTCTTTTGTGGTGGTCAGTTTTAATGGTGGAGGAAACTCGATTACCTGGAGAAAACCACCAACCTGCTGCTGACAAACTTTATCACATAATTTTGTATCGAGTACACCTCGTCATGAACGAGGTTCGAACTCACAACATTAGTGGTGATATGCACTGATTGCATAGGTAGTTGTAAATCCAACTACCATACGATCACAACTATGACGGTCCCTCTCATGGAGAATAGTATTGGCTTTTCATTGCAAACGGGTAAGGAATGGCCATATAAAAAATAAGTACCACATTTCAGAATATTGTTTTATGTGACACAGGGTAGTTTTTAACTTGACGGGAAACTCCATATTTTGTTTTTATGAAATTGTCCGCGATTTCAGTGCCGAACAGCATTTTAATCAATAGCAATGCTGATAGTTCTTGTATTTTTTCTTTTTGTAGGTATTTATAGGAAATCAGAACACCTGTTTAAAAATTAGTCCAAGACAAATACAGAAAATTGTTTCACGTGCAGCAGAGCTGCAAGAACGAGCGCCAGAGTTTCTTGACCTGTTGGGCATGATTGTAAAAGTTGTGGGAACAGACTTGACATTAAAGCGAAACCAAGCATTTGTAATGAAATATATAATGCAGAATTACAAGAAATTGGCATATGTTCTAGACATGTCACGAGAAGACAGGTTTGTATTTTAATAATTTTTCTCTCTATTAATGTTGAAATTATATATTTTTTCTTCCATAACCTGTAATACGACTTGCCTCACCTTGCTATGTCTGCCAGAATGATGACATCGACATTCAAAAATACTTGTTTCTGTTGTTGAAATAAAAAAAGTAAAGGTTAACGTAACATGCTTATAGGTTATCGTTTGTAAGCTTTGGTTCTAATTTGGCTCATTTAGGTGATGTGTTTAATTTTATTTTGGCGATCTGATAGATGTATCTCAGTAGACACACATCTTTTACTTTACTAATTAATATTCAGATCAAAGAGGATTTAAGTTTGGGTATTTTGATATACATATATATATATATGTATGAATTTTCCACTAGATAAATATGTCTACAGATTATGACAGAGAGTCAGGTTAATATGTCTACTGGCGGACTGTTGTTTCAGTGCGCTTAAATCAAAACTTTGTATTGGACAGGGTCCGAAATTAACGGACACTAAGACGCATTTTGCATGTACTTTTCCGATTTTCCCTCTAAAAATATGTAGTGGAAGCAAAATATTGCATGTATGTTATTTTCAGTAGATTGAATGAAGCAGAAAGATCAAGAATTGACAAAAAACATGTTCCCTTTCATTTATTAGCAAACGATACTGATACCGTATCTCAATCGTGACCGAAACCCAGTTCAAACATCGGAGCCTCTCAGGAGTTTTTATTAGCAATTGCAGCGGTGCTCCGTAATATGAGGAAAATAGTTTAACACGCACAAGAACCTTGACTAATACGACAACATCCGGTAAATGGATGTCACGACCCGAAATGATTTTGAACTTAAAATAGTAAAAATAGGCCTACTGACAACATATGTGTATCTCAATCTGTTCTATTTACATCTTTCTTCTGTAAATTTACTTAAGCAGACTTTGATTACAGTTTATCATTATATTTTTGAAATGCTCACAGAAAAAAAAAATGCTTCAAAGATTTACAAAATTCACACAATTTGCTTGTAGCAATTTTGGTAACAAACAATAATTTGCTTGTGGACATTAAAGTTAATTTCTGTGCCTGATTGGAATATTTATGAAGTTTCATATTGGTTATTCATATTATTAACTGATGTTTTTATTTTTATTTTAGAGAAAATATTTTGACCAACCCATCGAAAATGACAACCTTGAGGTACTATCTTAGTGTGCTGGATTTGTTATCACTGTGTGCTGAGGTAAAATGTTCAAAATTAATATTCACGTGATGATATCAACACTGAAACCATTTTAGATTTCTGAAAGGCTTTTTGTGATTTTCTTTTTCAACTATATGTATAATAGTTGTGTATGTTTCAGGGGTTAAAAAATCCGCTGGTCGGAGGTCCGGGACTGGCGGTTTGTGGGTTCAGACCTAACATTTTCTAATCCTGTAAAGACCGATGGACCAGTTGAAACTGTCCAATTACGGACTTGAATTTGAATAAAATGGGAGGTTAAAATTCCGAGTGACAGATGTTACTGCATAATTTTAATCCAACATTGATTGCCTCTTTTAATTTTGTTAACATTGGATTGCATATTCAAGATCGTTTTAGTGCTTTACTAAGTGTGTTTTGTTCTGTATGAACCTCCGATAATTAACGGAGTACACACACCCAGGATGGTTGTAACAGAATAGCTTAAGATCAGTTTTGCGTTTTATAAGCGTATTAGTGAAGCAGTTCAAAGATAAAATGGCCCGAGTCATTGACCAGTTTGTTTTTTAATGTTAACGGAGCGGCTCGTGATACTGACAACAATAAATTACATAATGAAAAAACACCACAACCAACAAAAGGTCAAAGATACGATAAGGCTAACGGAAGAGAACATTTCATACATCGTGGAAGAAAAAAATTGCTTGGGCTGAGGCTGATGAAACCAACCAAGCACACTCGCCAACCTTCAGTACCGACCTTGTAAAAAACTCAAAAACTGCGAAAGGCAAGAAAAAGGAAAAATTCCTAAAGCAAAAACAAACAGCTTTTGGTTATATGTTGATGGCATCCACACAGAACACCTAAAAAAGATTACAGAAAAAGCCGTAAAGGATTGCTGGACGTAAAACACCACCAAGGAATACAACAAATTTTTGATGAACACTACACACCCTACCAGTCAGTGTGGACTTTCCTTGCTAAACTGGACCGCCACCATAAAAACTCAGTCAGTGTGGATATTCCACACTAAGCTGAACACAAAATTCTCTGTCACTAGTTAGTGAAGAATTTCCTCGCTCTACTAGAACCACAAACAGTCAGTGTGGATTTTCCATGCTAAACTGTCACAATCAAATTTTCAGTCAGTGTGGATTTTCCACGCTACACCGAAAACACACCATACAATATGTTCACCAAGGTACTCGTCCTAACACTCCTAACCTCAACATCACAGGACCAAAATCATGGATTCATCAACAACATACTGCCCTACTTATGAACGTGTAAATGTCATCAGCGGGGCACAGATCCATATGCCTACCTACAGCAAAACTACAATGAACCACCATCATACTACTCATCATGATCCAATCTGGCAACATCAACTTAAACCCGGGCCCAAGACAGGCTAGCATATTCCCATGCGGTATGTGTGAGATACCAGTCACCTGATCAAATGAAGGAGTATGATGTGACTGTTGCAGTGTGTGGCACCACAAATCCTGCATCGAACTGTGCACAACAGACTACGAGTTACTACAAAGGTCAAATGTACAATGGATGTGCTGCAAATGCGACAGCCTAAATGTCTCCTCGTTTACTTACCACTCATACGAAATAGAAAATGTCAGCTACTACGAACCATTAAACACCACTGAAAGCTTTCTGGACTCATTTTCATCACAGTTCAGCCCATTAAAAACAAACAGTCCAAATTCTGCACAAAACAACAGCAAGTCTCACAAGAAAGAACCTAACAGCACAAACATATCAAGAAGTGAATCAACATCAATCCCAAATCTACCACCCATAAGGAACCTGCGAATTCTAACTGTAAACTGCAGAAGTATTAAAGACAAAGCATCAGAACTAAAAGCAATCATCAACTACACCAAGCCAGACATAGTCATCGGAACAGAATCCTGGCTGAAAGGGGTCAAACCAAGGAAAAATCCAACCACAGATGCAATCAAATCAGCAGAAGTATTCCCTGATAACTATACAGCTTATAGGAACGACAGAGAGACCCTTGGAGGCGGAGTCTTCATATTAATACAAAACAACATCATAGCAACTGAACAACCCCAATACGTTACAAACTGCGAACTCGACTGGGTCAAAACAAACTGAAAGACTCCAAAGATCTACTAATTGGTGCATTCTACATGCCACGTAGAAACAACAAAGACATGGAGGAATTAGAACAATCACTAAAAATCATCACAGAAGAAAGCAACAATAACAACATAATAATAGCAGGGGACTTTAACTGCCCAGATATCTATTGGGGAACACTTTAACATGAGGCAAGCGACAAAGAGGTTCAAAGAACGCTGATAGATATTACTTCTCAATCTGGACTCACTCAACTCCATGAGGAACCAACAGGGGAGAATAATCTACTTTACCTGATATTCACCACAAACCCAACACTAGCCAAAGCCTCGACAAATATACCGGGGATCTCAGACCATGCAATTGTAGTCACGGATATAGACACCAAGCCATACTATCAAAAAAACAACCCTAGGAAATCTTACGTATAAGCAAAAGCAGATTGGGAACAAGTAAACCAGGACCTGGACACTCTAACATCAAATATTCAAGAAATGACAGACAGTAGATCCAACATAAACGACATCTGGAACATGTTTAAACAACATCTCTTCAAATGCCTTGACAAACACATTCCCTCCAAAATCATCAAATCAAACAACAGACTATCATGGATCAACCACAAAATAAACAAAATACTCAGGAAAAAACAGAGCCTATACAACCAAGCAAAAAGAACTAAGAAATGGTCAAACTACAAACACTACCAAAAAGAATGTAAATGACAAATAATGAAAGCAGAATGGAATTATATAAACTCTGCTCTACTAGTGGAGATGGAGAAAAACAATACGAAATCCTTTTAAAAGTACGTTAAATCTAGGAAACAGGACAACATCGGGGTAGCTCCACTAAAAGAATGAAGACACCTTATAAATAACAGCAAAGAGAAAACACAGATCATAATTAAACAGTTTTCATCAGTTTTCATGAGGGAGAAAGTCAACAAAATGCCTAAAACACACAAGAGTCCAACAAAACATTCCAAGCATCAAAATCACACAAGATGGAGTAGCAAAACTCCTGAGGAATATAAACTCCTCCAAGGCATTGGGTTCAGACAATAGAGTCCTAAATCAATGTGCAGACCACTTGGCCCCTGCATTAACCATCATATTCCAACGTTCAATAGACCATGGTAAACTTCCAAATGACTGGCTAAGTGCAAATGTATCCTTTATATTCAAGAAAGGGGATAAACATGCTGCAGAAAATTATAGACCAGTATCGCTCACATCAGTACCAATCAAGCTACTAGAACACATAATATGCGGACACATGATGGAACATCTGGAGAAGCACAACGTCTTAACATCACTAAACCATGGGTTCAGGTCGGGTTACTCCTGTGAAACACAACTTGTAGTTACCATACATGCAATCATTCGACAAAGGGAAACAAGTAGACATAGGAATCCTAGACTTCTCTAAAGCCTTCGACACAGTCCCCTATGACAGGCTCCTCCATAAAATAGATCATTATGGAACAAGAGGGCCGCTCCACACATGGCTCACATCCTTCCTAACAGAAAGGAAAATGTGAGTGGCACTTGAAGGTGAATACTCTGACAAGGCCATAGTTGACTCCGGGGTTACTACCACAGGAACAGTGTTGTGACCAATACTATTCCTGTGCCACATAAATGACCCACCAAACTCTGTCAAATCATCAGTGAGACTATTCGCAGATGACTGCCTTTTGTATCGAGAAATTAACAGCGAAAATGACCATACCACCCTACAAAACGACCTAATAAACCTCGAAAAATGGGCATCAGACTAGGGAATGTGTTTCAGTGCCAAAAAGTGTTACATTCTAAGCACTCCTATACATTAAACAACCAAATCAAACCCCTACCTAGGACTACAAATAGCAGAAGACTTCAAATGGAAGGAACATATAAACAACACTGTCCTAGAAGATGCAGAAGAACCGCATATATTGCTCTCATGAGATCAATTATGGAATATGGATCAGTCATATGGGATCCATATACAAAACTGGAGAGTATTCAAAGAAGGGGAGCCAGGTTCATAACCAAAGATTACAAAAGCAGGGAAGAAGGATGCTTGACTAAAATGCTAAATGAGCTAAACTTACCAACCTTACAGTCCAGAAGACAGAAACAACGCCTGATCTTCTTTTATAAAATGGTTGAGGGGCAGGTACCAGCAATGCCGCTGGACCTATTTGTAATTGACCACAAACCAAAACGTCAAATCAGAGCAAAAAAATTTGACAACTGTGTAACTACCAATATAGTGACTTCCTCAGTAAGAAACAACAGTAAATGTATAGTGATCCCTCTGAGTAGAACCGATCAATATAAACACTCATTCTTTGTACGAACAGCTGTTGATTGGAACCACCTGGACGAAAACACTGTATCTGCAGAGAAACTCGCAAGTTTCAAGTCTCCGCTCACGGTACATCACGACTAAGTCGCTCTCCACCCGTCATATCATAGCCCAGCAGGGATCCTATGACCGTAAATGACATAACATTACAAATACAGACAGATACAGAAATGGTAGGCTAATCTCGTTGAAATTAAACTTCCGAAGAGATTAAACTTCCGAATACATTTTCTGCTCTGTATCTTTGGAAGTCTAATCTCAACGAGATTACCAGCGATCATGCTAATGAGAATTATGAAGTAAATATGTGGGGTAATTTCCCGTAAATGATGTAAAATATCCAGAATTTGCAACCAAAAAACAACAACAAAAACAGTCCTTTATTTAAAGGTACAACCAATATGCGAAAATTAACTGTTTGATAGCCCAAGACAAAATGAAAAGCAGCATCTGATCAGGTATTAAGTTGCCAAC
>MJUT01036275.1:312142-322460 GCA_002080005.1 Gigantidas platifrons | reverse complement strand
TAACTTGATACAGTATAATTAAAGTATGCTCTACAGTTACCCTTTCACTTGATACAGTATAATTAAAGTATGCTGTACAGTTACCCTTTAGCTTGATACAGTATAATTAATGTATGCTGTACAGTTACCCTTTAACTTGATACAGTATAATTAAAGTATGTTGTACAGTTACCCTTTGAGTTGTTTCGGAAAATTATTTACATCGGTGTTAAATAATAGATTAAATACTTTTTCAGACGAATTTCTCCTCTTAAATGAAAACCAGACAGGTTTTAGGAAAAAAATATTCAACTGTAGATAACACTTTTGTTATCCATGGCCTTTTTGAGTTATTAAAATTAAAGAAAAAGAAACTTTTCTGTGCATTTATAGACTTCGAAAAGGCTTTCGATACTGTGTGGCGTGATGGTTTGTGGTACAAGTTACTTATGTGTAATATAAAGGGTAAAATGTACAATGTAATTTTAAACCTGTATAATAATATAAAATCAAGAATTGTTTATAACGATTCTGTTTCAAATGTTTTCCCATGTTTAAACGGTGTTAGACAAGGCGAAAATTTATCACCTTTTCTGTTCGCATTATATCTAAATGATTTGGATACCTTTTTGACTAGTAAAAATGTGAAAGCATTTCCGAAGACTTTGAAAACGATTTACAAATTTATGTGAAATTATTTACCATTCTTTATGCCGACGATACAGTACTTTTGGCAGAGTCTGCTGAAGAATTGCAATCAGAGTTAAATTATTTTTACGAATATTGTGAGAAATGGAACTTAAAAGTAAACACAAACAAATCCGAAGTAATGGTTTTTTCAAAGGGAAGGTTACCTATAAATTTAAATTTTAAAATGAATAATATGGAATTAGAGATAGTAAGTGAATTCATATACTTGGGTACAATGTTTCAAAGAACAGGATCTTTCAAGAAAAATAAAATTAATCTTACAGAGAAGGCATCAAAAGCTATGTATGACATTTTAAACAAGGGAAGAGTACATTATTTATCTGTAAGTTGTCAATTGGATTTGTTTGATAGAATAATTATACCTATGTTAACCTATGGATCAGAGATATGGGGTTACGAAAATATTGACATATTAGAAAAAGTACATGTAAAATTTTGTAAGCTGTTGCTTAATTTGAAAACTTCAACACCAAATTTTATGTTATATGGCGAACTTGGTAGACTCTGAATATAACAGTTAAGTTGAAAATTGTGTCTTTCTGGGCGAAATTAATTGACGGAAAGCAATCAAAATTATCATCTCTGATCTATAGATTATTGTATTTGAAAACTCATGGAAATAATACTTTTTCATGGATTAATTTGGTTAAATCAGTACTTGATGACTGTGGTAATTCAAACATTTGGCATACTCAAAATTGTATAAGCCATAAATGGTTAATTGAAAGCACTAAACTAAGATTAACCGACCAGTTCAAACAAAATTGGCATTCTACTTTGCAAATATCTCCAAAAGCATTGAGCTATAGATTATTCAAGTTGGATTTTAGATTTGAAAAATATTTAGACGTCTTAAATGACAAAAATAGATTTACTTTTTGCAGATTTAGAACATCTAATCATAGATTACCGATTGAAGTAGGGTGCAGGACAAATGTAGAAAGACAAAATAGACTGTGTCAGCTATGTCAATCTCGTGAGATTGGTGACGAATTTCATTATGTATTACAGTGTCCAAATTTTGTAAATGAAAGAAAAAATCTAATTCCAAAATACTTTTTCAACAGACCAAACACATTAAAACTGTCATCATTATTTAACAAAAAGAAACCTGAAACTATTCGCAAATTATGTAAGCTTATTGATATAGTAAATAAGAAAATTAGTTCTCCTTGAAAAAATCCATCACACCTTTGTTAGTATTTGTATCATTTGTATTTAACGTTTAAACATTCTTTTCATAATTTGTATTCAATGTACACCCATAATCTTGATAATTGATGTAATGATATGTATTTACTTTGTATTGATTTGAACACTCTCACTCTGTAACCTTTGTAACATTGGTTTAGAGAATAAAGTTATTAACTTGATACAGTATAATTAAAGTATGCTGTACAGTTACCCTTTAGCTTGATACAGTATAATTAAAGTATGCTCTACAGTTACCCTTTAACTTGATACAGTATAATTAAAGTATGCTGTACAGTTACCCTTTAACTTGATACAGTATAATTAAAGTATGTTGTACAGTTACCCTTTCACTTGATACAGTATATAATTAAAGTATGCTGTACAGTTACCCTTTAACTTGATACAGTATATAATTAAAGTATGGTGTACAGTTACCCTTTAGCTTGATACAGTATAATTAAAGTATGCTGTACAGTTACCCTTTAGCTTAATACAGTATAATAAAAGTATGGTGTACAGTTACCCTTTAACTTTATACAGTATAATTAAAGTATGCTGTACAGTTACCCTTTAACTTGATACAGTATATAATTAAAGTATGGTGTACAGTTACCCTTTAACTTGATACAGTATTATTAAAGTATGTTGTACGGTTACCCTTTCACTTGATACAGTATAATTAAAGTATGCTGTACAGTTACCCTTTAGCTTGATACAGTATAATTAAAGTATGCTGTACAGTTACCCTTTAACTTGATACAGTATATAATTAAAGTATGCTCTACAGTTACCCTTTCACTTGATACAGTATATAATTAAAGTATGCTGTACAGTTACCCTTTAACTTGATACAGTATATAATTAAAGTATGTTGTACGGTTACCCTTTCACTTGATACAGTATAATTAAAGTATGCTGTACAGTTACCCTTTCACTTGGTACGGTATAATTAAAGTATGCTGTACAGTTACCCTTTAACTTGATACAGTATAATTAAAGTATGCTGTACAGTTACCCTTTAACTTGATACAGTATAATTAAAGTATGCTGTACATTTACCCTTTAACTTGATACAGTATAATTAAAGTATGCTGTACAGTTACCCTTTAACTTGATACAGTATAATTAAAGTATGCTGTACAGTTACCCTTTAACTTGATACAGTATAATTAAAGTATGCTGTACAGTTACCCGTTCACTTGATACAGTATAATTAAAGTATGTTGTACAGTTACCCTTTAGCTTAATACAGTATAATTAAAGTATGCTGTACAGTTACCCTTTAACTTGATACAGTATAATTAAAGTTTGTTGTACAGTTACCCTTTCACTTGATACAGTATATAATTAAAGTATCTGTGCAGTTTTCCTTTAACTTGATACAGTATAATTAAAATATATGGAAAATCCTATAGTAATAATTTTATGTATTTATTGCACTTGTTGTTTTTATACACCCGCTCAACCGGAGGGGGATATACTGTTTTATCTCTGTCCATCCTTCCCTCTGTCCCAAGATATTTTTCGTCGCTTTTTTCTCAACAACTATTGATGGCAGAAATCTGATATTTGGTCACAAGCTTCATATAGGTATGCCATATTGTGGGAAATGTTTTTGGGCCCATCAGATTCCTACTTCCTGTTTGCCGACTTGGTTTTTATACACATTGAACATATATGCAGGAGTAATGCTCACAGTTCATCTTGTTTGTTAAATGCAAATAATTTCTTGGCTTCAATTCTACAATTTCATATTCTACAAAGAGACAACCCTGTAAAAGACCATGGCTTTATGCTTAATTGGTAAAAACCTTGTAGCCAGCTGTCAATGTTGACCGTAGAAAACTATATAGTTATGTAGATACAGATAGAGATCCATCGTCAGTAACCCACAGCTGATCACACTCTGATTACTCTTTACTCGTCACTAGTGTGTCGACTGACAGAGAAATTTTCGTTTTGCTAAGAAAAAGGCTATTAATAGGTACTAATCAAAATCATCTTTGATATCCCTTATCTTCTTTGAGGTGACTAAGCTATGCCAAAAAAGGACGAGCTGCTTCCGTAATTTGCAAGGAATTCCTTTAGATACATTTAAAAGCTGTTGTTTGATTGGCTGTAAAAAAAAAAGTCAGTTGTCAAGACATATCAAAGTATTAAAAAATTACCACAGTACTACTAGGATGTTCTCTGCCAGTTGACCCATGGGTGACGAGTGTAGAGTAATTGAAGCATGATCAGCTGTGGGTTACCAACGATGATAGAGAGCATGCATGTTTATTATTATATTTACTTGTTTGTTTCATTTTATTGTCTATTTTTATACGCCCGTCTCGAGACTGGGCCATATTATGTGATTGGGTATGGCAGGCGGGCGGGTGGTTGTTCGGGCGTACGTCCACACAGGTTTCCGTACAATAACTTTAGTTCTGTATATCGGATCTTTACCAAACTTGGCCACATGATTCCCCTGTGGAAGGGGAAGAACCCTATTTATTTTGGGGTTGTTAGGTCAAAGGTCAAGGTCACCATTACTATAAATAGAATTTTTGACAACAGGGTCGTTTCCGCATAACTTTAGTTCTGTATATTGGATCTTTAACAAACTTGGCGACATGATTCCCCTGTGGACGGTGAAGAACACTATTTATTTTGGGATCATTAGGTCAAAGGTCAAGGTCACCATTACTATAAATAGAATTTTTGACAACAGGGTCGTTTCCGCACAATAACTTTAGTTCTGTATATTGGATCTTTACCAAACTTGGCCACATGATTCCCTTGTGGAAGGGGAAGAACCCTATTTATATAGACGGGCATATTTTGTGATGTACACATTTCTTGTTAGGTTATTATGTAGATAGTTTTCACCAGATATTTAATTTCTTGTCTTCTGTATGCTTCTTATGCATGTTATTAAAGCTTGCTTAATATTGGGTATGTATGCACCAAGACGTGTGTCGTATGGAATATTTAACATAGTGAAATAGCATGACTGTTCAAAGGGTTCATTATGAAAAGGAACTGCATCGGTGGTGTAATGGTTAGCGTGCTCGCCTCGGGTACAGTAGATCGTGGGTTTGAGCCTTTATCGAGTCAAACCAAAGACTATAAAATTGGTATTTGTTGCCATTCCACTAAGCACACAGCATTAAGGAGAAAGAGCAAAAACTGGTTGGTTCGGAATCAGGATAATGCATTAGAGTGTGAGCAAACACTACGAAAATTCAACTAAGCGTGTTGGTCTAGTACAAAGTGGACCTCATCATCATCTCATTGAAAATTAATTTGTTCTCTCCATGATATAGCTGAAAAATTGCTGAGTTGGTGTTAAGCAACAATCACTCACTCACTAAATATAAAAAGGTTTTTGTTTCCATAAAATGAATATGTTTAGGGGAAAATATTCTATAAGTGAAATTTACAACTGGATTCTTAAACATAAGAATTTAAGACTGTCTTCGATTCCACAATTTGACATAATTGCATAGAGGCATGCAGTCTGTGACAAAAACATTTCGATAAATTAAACAGAACAGCATTTTAGAAGAATTTTTTCATGTTGATTAAGTAAATTATATGTAATTTTTAATAGCCCGAATCAATTTTTACTAGAGTGGGGCATATGGCTAGTGGTTTTCGGCACACACTGGGCATGAGTGATTTGATATTTTTTCTTGTATTAAAGAAGTAAAAATTAGGCTAATACAGATCTGTGTATCTTTCTGTTATTACTTATTTCTCCTGTTTCTTAGTAGATTTAATCGGTTTCTTAATAGTGTGTTTATGAAATGTATAGTAATAGGACAAAAGTCTTTCTGCACTAAAATATTTCTCTATATATTTCATATAAAACCATGATTTTTAAATGAGTAATTCTTGTCAAGTCTTACTCCATTTTCATTACAAGCAGAAATAAATATAGATTCTACTTCTTATAATTTTTAGATAATTTTATTTCAACTTTTCATGAAAACATTATTTAAAAGCGATGTTAAATTTTTTTCACCAAAATCTTAGTATATAAGCATAGCAAATGATAATGTCAAAAATTTACATTTGTGTTTAAATCACAAATGCTTGTTAATAAAAGTTCTATAAAAGTTATATTAATATTAAAATAAACTTGTATTAATTCTGCTTATAAATGTGAAAATTTCAAGAAAATCAGATAAGAAATGAATTCAGGAGAATTGTGTGAAAAAAAGTGGTTTTAATTGAAATATATAAGGAAATACCTAGGTTGGAATAACTTTTGACTGGTGAATGTTATATGAGGTAGTTATTTGTAGTGAGTAGGTCTATTTGTAATGAATGGTATGAGTATATACATTAGAAAGGGAGAAATCCATGTTTGATGGACCAATCCTATTATTATATTTAATATGAATATGGAATTTTCTGTATTTTTACAATATAAAAAAGTAAAAAGTCAAATTTATTTAGTTTGGTTTATGGTGTTTAACACCGTTTTCAAAAATATTTCGGTTTTATTGGTGAAGGAAACCGGAGAAATCCAACGACTTGCTGTAAAGTACTGACAAACTTTATCATATAATGTTGTATCGAGTACACCTTGCTTGAGCGGGACTCAAACTCACAACGTTAATAGTGATAGGCACTGATTGCATAGGTAGTTATAAATCCAACTACCATACGATCACGACCTGAGGTGCATTATATACCCTGTCTGATAACTGAATAACAGATGTATTATGGGTTTAACCATTGTTTTTTTTTTTAAATACAGAATCCAAATGTCATATTTCTAGATGTCCCTTTGCATACCTCTGACATTCTTTCTACAATGATGTCACATGTGTCACATCATATTTCATGTATAGGGTGTCTCATGAAGGAAAATACAGTACTAAATTTCTAGTTCAACACAATTTCATATGTAGTAAATTTTATAAACTTTATAAATATAGCATTATTCTAACATGACCTCACTCTTTCCCTTTGTTAAAAAAAACCAGAATTATTTCTTCGTATTATCTCATTAGCACATGCGCCGATGAATGTGACTGACGTTTCCATTGGCAGCATAAATTGTGACTCGAATAATGCCAATAGAGGGCGCAGTATTATTTGAGTTACATAAAATGTGTGTGACATTTTCCGCAAGCGTATGTATAAATTACCGTCTTCCAATCAAAGTATACTACCGTATTTGTACTCTTAGACATATCAGAATCGAAATAAATCATGGAAGCCAGAATGTGTTTTGAGTTTTAACATGGATTGGTGGATATTAGTAAATTTTATCCCTCGCTTCTGGCTCAGGATAAAATACTAATATCCGCCAATCCATGTTAAAACTCCCAACACATTCTGGCTTCCATGATTTATTTCTTAAATATATCACATAACAAAACAACGGGTTTGTGAAACAATTTCAATAATTTAAATGTTTACAACATATAAACAAAACCTTGGTGTGGCCCCATGACGTCGAAAGGTGTCAAGGCTCAATGTTTTGTTTATTGTGATGTTCAGTATATTATGGTACAGCTGTGGAACATAGGAGTTTGCTGAATCGATCTGGTATTTCTGAGGAATTTTCTGTTGCAATATTTTTTTGTTCATACAGCCGTTTTGAGGATAAAAACAGCATTTAATTTGGTAAATATACATTTATTATTCCGTATTATGCTAAATGATTCAGTGAAGCGTAATTATTTCTATTTTTGTTGTCCATGTTCTTATTGTTTTTAGAAGACTGAAATGTCTGTTTTCCGAATATATGCTGACATCCATGGTTGAAGAACCAATGAGAATTTGTGTAACAAACTAAATCCGTAATATAAAAATATAAAAATTTAAACAGAATTCTGGAACTTCAATCACATTTTATTAGCACAAGCGCTTTCACTGTTTACACAGATCATCAGGTACAATAAATAATTATTTATTGTACCTGATGATCTGTGTAAACAGTGAAAGCGCTTGTGCTATATAAAATGTGATTGAAGTTCCAGAATTCTGTTTAAATTTTTATTATATTCGTCAATCGCACGGCTATATTAACATTTTACATATATATATATTGATAAGTTTTAAATGATATGATAAAACTTTATTTTGAGAGGATTGCACAGTTACTAGTTAGTATTTACTAATCTTCCTTGAGGCCATCAGATTCATTGTTCTTGACAGGGATCCAGTAGTATTCATTTATTTGAAACAGTGCTATTATTATAATACTGGTACATAACACATTATATTTCCTCACAGGGAGCTTTGGGACTACCTATCAAATCTTTCTATAGAAATGAATCGGTTGACAGACAGTATTAAGGAAGATCCAGATAAAATAGCAATTCAACTGAAAACAGCTCCCGAAAAAAGGTAAAATTAGAACAGTGCTAATGATAAAAATAACTTCATTCAAAACCAGTTGCTTTTTGATTAAGGAACCAACCATTTAATCTATGTTTCTTTCCTCTAGCCAGAAAATTGTTTTTTTTTTAACATGAAAAATTAGAAATTTTTATTTTCAAATTTTTCCGAAATTTTTCATTGAAAACTGCAAGGTCAGATGATGTTTTTTTTATTTGCATCTTTCAGGTCAATTAATTTTTTTTTCTTTAAAAATTGGTGACAGAAAATTTTTATAATGTGTATTTAGGTACTGGACAAAAACAGTAACATTGAAAAAATGATACTTCAACTGAACATTTCCTTGTATACATACTTTAATACTTCAGGATGAATGGCTATTTGTAATGTAAATATAAACATATTACTGAAGCTAAACTGTAGCCTTATAAAAAGCTAATATATCGGTCATTTGGACATTTTTCCTTTGACCTTTGATCCCGCTGAGTGATGGTGTCCATATCAAGGAACTGACTCGGATGCTGAAAATTAGCAGTTGTGTGTAGTCATACATGATGATGTTACCTTTAGTTTAGAAAGAATGACGTCCGTTTTGAAGCTCTAGACATATATCGTCATTAGTATCACAGCTATCAGACTCACAGTTATGCTAGCGATGATGTCTGTTTCGACCTTCAAAACTGCTGTTTTTTTATATACATCAAACACAGAAAATTTGAAATAATTATTACGTGCGTGCGAATATAAACTAAAGTAAAAAAAAAATTAAAAAAAAAAGATGAGACTGAAAAATAAAGAGTGAAAAGTCGACAATGCCAATTGCTGGGGTTATGTAATCTGCTTGACTTTATCAACTGGTATTATTTTGTTGAACTATTGGAGTTACCACTCCGAAAAAGAAAAAAAAACATTTTGACATGCATAATAATAATACTGATAAAAAATATTGTTTCTTTACTTTTATCAGAGTTGTCATCAAGATTTTGTGTCGTGATCATTTACATCCAAACCCTTCCTTTTTAAAGTTACTGCCTTATTTTTTGTCTTTTTACAGTGGCGCTGCCAGTGCTCCTGATTTTGAGTCTGCTGCCTACGGTTCGGTGTTATACTTCTTAGAAGCAGTTCTTCCGTTCCTCGAGACATTTTATCGAGATTTCTACTATCCAGACCAGTCAACATACAGTAACGAGATAGATGAAACAGATCATATGGCCAAAGCTGTTGTAGTATGTTAAATTTCTAGAGGACGAAACATCCATTGTATATTTAATGCCATTATATTAATTTTGAATATGGAAATACCTGTCTTTTGTGACCTTCCAAGGAAACATTTAAATAGGGTCATATAAGACAGGGGGTCACTGAATACAGGTATAATTAATATGGAATGCACTATGAAGGGAAATTGAAATCAAGGCCACATACTGCAAGTTATTGCTTAATGGAGGTGGTCACTAAAGCAGGTTTGGGCGAATTGTATTTGTAACCTAGATAAATGTCATATACCTAAGATTTCCAGGTACTCCGGTTTCCTCCACCAGTAATCTGACCACCATGATATAGCTGAAATAATGTTGGAAGTGACATTAAACACCATAACCCTAACCCTATACCTAAGACTTGGCATGTACTATATGCATATTTTGATACTTATATCTCGTCTATTGATCTAGTGCTGAAACAGGGGAGTTTAAAATATACAAAATGTTATAGTGCATAAAGCCCCCAAAATCGGCCAAAATGTTAAGAACAAAATTAGGGTGAGATCAATCCATATAATTAATTGTTTCATAAATATTGGAAGTTTCATGAAACTTTTTAAGAATTGTAAATTATTTAAATAGTCCAGATCATTTGATTTGTTTTGTTTAGAAAACCATACTACAGTCCTGTCCACTTATAATGCTTGGTTTGTTTATGGTGTTTAATGCCACTTTCAATATTTCAGCTATATCATGGCGGTTAGTTTTATTGGTGGAGAAAACCACCAACCTGTCACAAGTCACTGACAAACTTTATCACAGAGAAAACCACCAACCTGTCACAAGTCACTGACAAACTTTATCACAGAGAAAACCACCAACCTGTCACA
>MJUT01036275.1:287230-304266 GCA_002080005.1 Gigantidas platifrons | reverse complement strand
GTGTCCGGGCTGTAACTTTTTTGTCGTTCAAGATAGGCTTTTCATATTTGGCATGTAGGTAGACCACCTCCAGACGATGTGTCGCATACCATTGTTGGTGATCTTTGACCTGAAGGTCAAATCGGTCCCTGCATAACAAATCGTGTCCGGGCTGTAACTTTTTTGTTGTTCAAGATAGGCTTTTCATATTTGGCATGTAGGTAGACCACCTCCAGACAATGTGTCGCGTACCATTGTTGGTGACCTTCGACCTTGAATTTTGACCTCAAGGTCAAATTAGTGATTTTATCATAATAAACTTAACTTTTCACATTTTCATCTTCTTCTCTGAAACCACTTGATGGATTGGTATTACTTGATTCATAAATACAATGCTAAATTCAGCAGGGCAAAGATAGGCGATAAAAGGAAAATATCAACTATTGATCTTGAACTTTATACTTTTCAAATGAATCAATTATCTCCAAAAGTGTTTTATTACTGAGGTTAACATCAGTCTGTCCTTACAAATTTTTTACCACAAGTTATTTATGGTGGGGCCTACAGAGATGGATTCCATCTCGATGATATCTAGTTTCACCTACTGTTTCTTCACCCAATGATATAAATCATTTATTTCACTGTGTGAAGTCACATTACCAAGATTGTAAAAATCAGAAATTTCAATGAACGTTTGGTGAGGAAAAACAAGTTCCTTTTTAAACATGTTGTCAACTCGAGCAAAAGTTTAAAGTCTGTGTAATGAACGGTATGACTACTCTTGTATTCCGATTATCATAAATCAATCGTAGCAGAACAATGGTGATAATTCACTCATGCATTAATTCATATTTGTGAATTATTGTGTTGTTCAGTTTCTCGTGATTTATTTTTGATAAAGGAGAAAGGAGAAAGTAGTTATACTTTTTTACAACAATTATATTTTTATTATGATAGAATACACTGAACTTGGCAGAAATGAAGAACTTCCACTTGGAGAAGAATTTCAGAGCTTAGTTAAAGTGTTCATTAATCCACATGAAAAGAAGGCAGAAAGAAAGTATGAATTGTATGCTGTATTAATAGAACAATTACAGTAAGTGAATGAGGTCTATTTATAATTTCATGCTTGCCTAGAGTGTGGTAAATCGTAGGTTTGAGCCCTGATCAGGTCAAGACAAAGACTATAAAATTGGTATTTACTGATCACAAATGGTAAGTAGTAGCTATTTCTTATGAGACACTTGCTGTGTTATTCATATAGTCAAGTCCAGTTATTAAAGGTTTTGTCCCTGATAGAGGACAGAAAAAATCTACATAAAAGGCAAAAGATCCATTGCTATTTGAGAAATAGATATAATGATGAACCAGTTTGTGATGACATCCGTAGAATTTTTGTGCAATGACTTCAACCAAGGAGCTACATTGCCTTGTTTTAGCTGCTGAACACTGTCCAGAAAATCACTGTATTGGGCACAAAGCCTAAACTAACATATGAAATGTGAAATGTAAACCCCATACGCTGACGCTGCTGGAATATTGCTATTGATGAATGGGAAGTTGACTATTGGAAACGTGAAGTCATCACATTTGTCGCAGAGGTTTGTTTTTAATCTTCCTTTGTTCTCGATTTCAAAGTATAAGGTAAAGGTAAGAAGCAGACTTTAGAGTGTTGATAGTATCATTTCAACCTCATTTGGATAGATGAGATGCAGATAGTCACTGAATCGGGAATTGTTCGGTAACATCATCTATACAGTGGAATCAGGAGTTTATAATTTGGACTATATTTCTATCTTTATTATAAAGAAAATATAATGTTAAACTACTTTTTCTTCTTAAGTATTTCTATTGCGGATAAACGAATGACTGAGGCTGCCAGAAATGAGATGGATGAACTGAATATAAAATGCCTTCAAGTACTTAGAGCAGCAATACATAACGAGGAACGTAAAATGGACGAAGATTGGGAAGTTAGAACAGCAGAATACAAAATAGAAAAGTAAGTACCGTACATTCATATACTGCTTCTTAAATGATTTATTTTAATTGTAAAAAATGCATTATAATGATACTACATCGGTGGTGTAATGGATAGCGTGCCTTACCTTGATTGCAGTAGATCATGAGATTGAACCCTGATCGGGTCAAACCATGGGCTTTAAAATCAGTATTAATGCTGCCTCTCCACTAGGTCTGGTTAGCTTGGAATCAGGATAATGGGGTGACATGTCTACTCACTATTGGTGTATTGCAAAGTTGACATCATCATCATTTCATCGAATGTAGCATGTTCTCATCATGATATAGCTGTAAAACTGTGTGGCATTAAACAACAATAACGTACTCAATGATTGAAAACAACATACAACGATATGTGTATTTAATTGTATATTATTGAATACATTTTGAATGTCCTCTAAGAAGCATTTTCATTTTTGTGGGGTTTTTTTTATTTGCCAATTCTTTAACCTTGAATACAAACCATGCAAAATTGTTTTTGAAAATAAATAAATTTTTTCAGACATCTCAAATGGATTGCCAACATACAAAATTTCTTTGATAGAAAAGGATCAATGAGTAAATGTTTACCACACCTGGCAACAAGAAATGAGGATTTAGCTAGAGAAGTTCTGGGATTCCTCTGTATTCTTTTATTCAATGCTAATCAAACAGTACAGGTAAAACTTACCATTGACATAATGTACATGTATAGCTTTCTATTGACATATTTTTTTTCTAATACATTGTTAATTACTTTAAAAGTGTTAAATCAGTACAAAAACTTGTTTATAATATTTACAATTTTCAATATTCAAACAATATTGAGTTA
The DNA here is from genome assembly GCA_002080005.1 of Gigantidas platifrons. Lineage (NCBI taxonomy): Eukaryota > Metazoa > Mollusca > Bivalvia > Mytilida > Modiolidae > Gigantidas > Gigantidas platifrons. The sequence goes on along the minus strand of MJUT01036275.1, from coordinate 301,454 downwards.
GGAAGAGATTGGTTTTTTTTTTATTACAATATCAACAAGACAACTGTTTAATATATATTTTTTAATTAAATACAAAGTATACACAAATATGAAGTTTCCATCATTATTTCTCAAATGTATAATCCAATTTAATAATGTTATTATTTTTTTATGATTTTCATATACACGTACATATGTAAACCATTTCACTCCTTTCATATCTACTTATTTGCTATGTAATAGGGCTTTGGTTGATGATATTTTAATACTTTTTACTTACCGTTTTTAACATTGACAACTTTGTACAGAAATCAATGTTGGCTTATTTCCTATCTACGAGGGAAGAGGTTTTCTTCATGGCTGTACGTGACAGAATGGCTTTATCAACTAATTCTATCAAGGAAAAGTAAGTTCTATTCCATTTATATCTATATATTAAGCTGCAACTTACATAGCCATAGCTTTAAATGTTATTATATGGAACAAGGTAACACTAATGGATGTTTACAGTCGTAACATTGGCAACTGGAACTCAGATTAATCAAACATGGATGGCTCCAACCTTTATGTTTTTCAGGCAATTTTCCAGGACTCAGTCAAGATTATTGTACAGATATCCGGCTAATTCTCGTTTAAGCAGTAACATTTTATAAAAGTTTGTTTTACGTGATGATTACGAGAAAATGTCTCCACCTTCACAGTATAAATATATTTTTATTTCTTAACAAAAAATTGTCAAATATTGGTTCCCAGAACATATATATCAAGTTTCTATGAGTTCCATTCACCAAAATTCTACTGTAAACTGTGACACGCTTAGTTTTTTATTTTATATTTATTATTGGACATACATGTACTATTATTAAAATTGTTAGAATTTTATCTGCTTTAGAACTGCCTCTAATAAATATATCTGAAGAAAAACTATATATCTAATAACCTCACATAATGCAGGAAATATAGGCACTGGAATGTACTATATAATCACACCTACCTTTTGTCGTTGTACAGGAAACAAGCTTCTGCTAGTGTAAAATCGTTCAATAATGGTTTAAGGTATACACGCACATAGAGTTTAGCAATGCATTTCATTTGATTTCATATGATTACTATGTTAGATTTTATCATTTCATTTTCATTGCTGTGACCCTTCAGGAATAAAAGAATTAATCCTAATTAGAGTGGGAATATGGAATCCCTACAAGTACGCGGTTATTTCCTGTGTGTTATTTTAATTTAATTTTCTGATTCATTTAGACAATGTCATTGCCGTGATCGTTTAGTAGTAGGATTTATATATCTACTTATGCTAGTAGTGTCTATCATGACTAAAGTTGTGAGTTTGATTCTCGCAAATGGCAAAATGTACATGATACAAACACTATGTTAATGACTTGCTGCAGTTCAATGGTTATTCCAGGTACTCTGCTTTTCCTCCACTAACAAAACTGCAGCTTTAAAACTGAAATATTGTTGAAAGTGGCATTAGACACCCATAATTCAGATGTATTGGTACATTTTTAGTTCACTAGCACCAAAGGTCCATGTGAGATATTGCCATCACTTGACATCTGTCATCCATCCCTAAAATTTCATACTTTCGACATTTCATCTGAAACCATAAGGCCAGTCATTAACCAAACATGGTTAGAAGGGTCATTGATTGCTCCTTTTTAAGAATTGTGTCCACCTTCAAAGATAGACATTACATTTTTTATTGGAATTAGCTCACATTGAAATAGTATGTATGTGATAATGAGTTGTGTAACATATTTTCCTTGTTTTTCTATAAAATTGTAAATTTTGCAGATTTTTGCTAAATGCTAATTAAGCATAATTTGACCAAAATTTGTTCTAAAGTCTGCTCAAAAACCCCTTTCCAAATTCAAGCAAACTTGGCTGGAATGGTCCATGGATGAACTTCTTTCAAAACTGTTTCTGGCAGCACCATCCCTCTTCAAAGATGGTCCCTGTTACTAAACATCAAAATTACTTAAAATATCCTTGATCTTTATATAGTTTGATTGGAACTAAAATTGAACATATGCTATGACATGCAATAGTTCAGTCAATTTGCTTTCCCAGGTAAGTAATACAGGCTAATGTCACCCCAAGTTTCCTTCCCTATGACTGATCTTGTATTCATATCCAATGTTGTATAAATTATATCAATGCTGTCAGAGAGGGCCAAGGGTGTAATACAAAGAAATTGTAATCTCAGTTATCAGAGGAGTATGCTGTAAATGTGTTTACAATATTGAGAAATTACATTCAAATATCCTGGTACTATTGATTGGATTAAAATCATAGATCTCACTTGCTTTCCTTTACTGATTTGTTACTGGGAGATCTGAGGATACCCATTACAGGTTACATGCGAGTGACCCTGTGGCAATTGCTAAAATATGAAAATGTTATTAAGCTTCTTTGCATGCTACAAGCAATATGATTGGCCATAAAAGGTCACTCACATATGACCCCTAATGGAGATTCCTTAGATCTCCCATGCCATGACATATCAGTAAAGAAGAGCAAGCAAGAGATGTGATTTTGATCAGATTGTGGTACTATAGTTAGTAAATTGTTGTACTCATATTTAGATAGGTTACATTTTTGTCTTTTTTTTAAGATGCATTTTCTTTTCAAAATGTACTGTATTAGTTCCCCTCTTATCAGGCCCCTCCTACCAAAGGCCACCTCTCTTATCAGGCCAGATTTCAGATTCACTGAGATAGTAAAATACAGTCAAACCTGTATTAAGGTGGTACCTAACACTACAGGGAGATAACTCTTTAAAATCAGGTGAACTTTTTGATCATATGATGTTTATATGCAGATTTCAAGCATCTCGGTGATCAAAACCACAGAGAGAAAAACTGCTATGTGGCTAGTGAATTTATAGCTCTGAGTCTGTTGGTTGGAATTTGTTAAAATTTTGATATTTATTACATTGGATATATTCAAACATACTGCCAAAATAATAAGAAAATTAAACGAGCAGATCAAATTTTACCTGAAGTGTATGGTACCACCTTAAGAGATCATCTTTCAGACAAAAGCAATGGCCTTATAAGACAGGCAATCTCTAAAAAGAGACTCAATTTATATGAAATGACAGGACAAGAAAAAGGTGACTTTTTAATACAGGTGGCTGCTTAATAGAGGTGACCACATGGGCAGGTTTGACTGTACTTCTGTATTGTCCCTCTCAAGAGGGGCCACCCTTTTATATGGCCACTTTTCATTTCAGAAGGGGTTGGCCTGATAAGAAGGGGACTACTGTATTTATAACATGAATAATACTACATGTACTTAGGCTTCAGGTGTGTTTGAATGATACTTTAGGATATGTATATAAGTGTGCTTCACTTTGTTATATACATAAAAAGTTGATTATTAATTGTTTTGCAGTGTGATGATAGCCAGAAGGTTTGTGATTTAAAAAAAATGAAAATATTTAAAGTAATGATGTTGTCCAACTGATTTAGACTAATATATATGCCAACATGGCAAAAAATATTGACAAAATCAAGTTGGACAATTGGTTTTAATTATTTGCTAATGATGGAATGAATTTGAAATTAAAGGAATGAAATGTTCTTAATTAACTCATATTTGGTTCCTTCTTTTTTTGGATTGTGATTATTATTAAGAACCTGTGCTAACTGGTCTATATAGGGTTTTCTTTTGACCAGTTGGTTAAATTTTTGTAGTATTTTTAATTACCATGGTGGTTAAATTTCTGCATGAGAATTCCCACCAGTTTTCTTTATGACAGTCATTTAACGCCAAAAATGAACAACTCTTGACGTTTTTTTGTCCTGGGAGAAATAGATATTCTTTCTGCTACCAGTGGATTACAATATTTCTCCACTCTCGATAGTTAAATTTTCAAATTCTAAAGCTCCAGAGTCAGCAAAGTGCTTTAATATTTGAAAATTTTATAATTTCAAGCGGCGATAGCTTTAAAATTTGAAAATTTTGATGAAATATCATAATCCAGTGCTAGCAGAAGGAGAATCTATATATAATACCATTCTTAAAGCATTTTAATTAGATGCTTATATTGGGAAGAGGTTCTTATGAGTAATCAATCCATTCGTGACAGAACGTGCATGATTTTTTCCGTACATTCTTTGTTACAAAATTTCTACTAGTGTGTCGAAAGCACTTTCATTTTTGTGCAAACTAATCAAATTGAAATGTAATAAAAGATTAAATTCAGAGATTTTTACAAAATGTAAATCTTAATTATCTTGTATTTAAAGAAAGATAGAAGATATGTCACTTGTTAATTGGGAAGTATATTTTTTTCCGATTTTATGGTATTTTTAAACGTGTGTTATACGATTGTTTCAAATCATGTCAATTCCAATCATGTTCCGTCTTTTTCGTGTCTTGACGTCTGAAATGTTAGGGAGACGACGTCCGGTGTTTACGCTATTACTGTGACAACGTCAACATATCATAGTCGCAGATGCGGTAGATTATAAGTAATTGTAATATGGATATGCCAAGAAAACGACTGAGTAAATACTGGTGTTTGGTACCCCACTGTCTGTCTGATAACAGAAATATATCAAGACAGATCGTTTTCCTTTCACGGTGTGAACAGAAGTAAATAAACGAAGAAAACAAATGTAATTTTTTAAAGAAGTAATTGCCTGTGCATTGAAGTGTTTGATACAAATTAAATAATTTAATTGATATCTGTCTTTTACAGAAAATGCTAAGAATTCTTTAAGTTGAGGAACGTTAAAGCGCCGCATATCGATTAGACTTTTCATTGTGTACATTGACACCGGAAGTCCAGTGCATACCATTCCATCAAAATCACATGGTCTGGCTGACGAAAATAACAAACTTTTGACGGAATGGAAATGATTCGAAACAAGTGTATTGGTTTTTTTTCTTCGTATTCTTTTTTTTTTAATTAAGAATTTATTGCCTCGGTATTTGTATTTTCATACTAAGAAGTGAAAATGGCTACCAATATTAAACTCAAGTAAATGTATTATTTGTTCACACTATTCTTTATTTGTGTTCTGCTTCACAAGGAATGTTGCCATAAAATAGATTTACAACTCGAACTATGACTATCAGTGGAGATTCGTAGTAAACATAATACTCTTGTATGAGTTTTCAAATGTGGCATAGTTAACTTTCTAATGTTCACTAATAAATTTATTGTATTAGAATATTGATTCACAAATATGTTTGGAATATAAATATGCCATGCATAGTTTAAAATTGTATTCTTCCAAAATGTAGAGATGATAAAATACTGAAGTACCGTTTTGCATCTCGTGTCTGGACAATATAATTAAAAGTAGATATTTGTTGTATCTTTTTTGTAAGCATTTTTTTGTTTTTTGTTTTTTTGTGATACTCAAAATTCTAACAATATCCTGTTTAAGGTCTTTGACCATCCAATCATATGCAAGACAGTTCAATATATTGACCAATTGGACAATAGCTTTTAAAAAAAAAAAGTAGACTTATCGTTGATTGGTCAATTGAAAATATGAACTTTGACATGACCCTAAATGGGATGTTGTTATATGTAAGTGTATCACCGAATGTTTTTATTGATTGATTGATTGATTGATGTTTAACGTCCAGCAAGCAAATTTTTTAAAAAGATACAACAAACATGTAGTTTTAATAAAATTGATCTCCAGAGATCTGTTATACACCTAAGACATGTTTTGTGTTTTAGTTTTTGATATCATTTAGGGACCGACCATTTAATTTGCAGGGTGGGGGGGGGTGGTTATGGTGGGGTTTTTTCGGACAACACGAGAGTTAGAATATTTATTTTTTTTGTCACATGAAACGCAAATTTTTTTCCCCAGAATTTAACATTAGGTTATATGACAAAAACTCTGAATCAGATTTTTTTTTTCCCTCCACCAAAATCAGAATCTTTTTTTCAGCAACATTGGGAATCAGAATATTTTTTTAGGAAAATACCATAACCCCCCCTTCAAGTTAAATGGTCATTCCCTTATACATATTTTACTGAAGAATGAAGGAAGCCATTAAACTGAATAGCATGGTTTAACATTAATTATTGGTGATGGTTTATTGTGCTCTGTTGTTTTGTTGTCCTTCACAACTTTATAATTGTTTTTACTGTGATCAAAATCTACTGTTACATTTTAAGCCTTTTGAGAGCATCAAGACCCAATGAATTAAAACCTAGATTTCTCTAAAAGCTTACAAATGAAATTGCCCTTATTTTAACTAATTTTTTTTTTTAAATCTCTAAATACTGCAGCTATACCCAACAATCGGAAAACAACACATGCTGTGCTATATATTAAAAAAGGCCCTAAATACAATTCTGAAAATTACAGACCGGTTTATCTGCATTTGCTACAAACTACTAGAGCACATTGTTGTCAGTAGTTATATGACACATGCAGAATCATACCGTAACATCTTTCACCATCTTAACTAACTCTTGAAATACTCAAATTTGTATTTCTGCACAGTTTATTAATTTGCAAATGACATAGACTCAGCTTATTATAATGCATATGATCATTAGTAAAATAATTTTCTTTATGTATACAATGATAATAAAAAAACGTAGATATCAAATTTAGTGTGTACGACACATTTCTGGTATAACCTTCATCAGGTACGCTCAAAATCAAAAGATTGGAAACACAAATAATTATACCTCCCCGCAAACAAAGTTTGGAGGGGGGGGGGGTATATAGGAATAGGAATCACCCTGTCCGTCCATCCATGTACCTTGTAAGCGCAACTCCTCCTAAGCGGCTTATTGGATTTTTATGAAACTTTACACACTTGTAGTACGCGACCTGCAGATGTGCATGAAGGAATATGGTTGCTGTCCAAAATTTAAAAGGGGAGATAATTCAACTTATACTGTCGTCCGTCCATGTACCTTGTAAGCGTAACTCCTCCTAAACGTCTTATTGGATTTTTATGAAGCTTTACACACTTGTAGTACACTACCTGCAGATGTGAATGATGGAATATGGTTGCTGTCCAAAATTTAAATGGGGAGATAATTCAACTTATACTTTCACGAAAAGGGGGGGGGGGGGGCATGTACCTTGTAAGCGCAACTCCTATTAAACCGGGGGTATCACTCAGTGAGGTCACTCACAGTTCTAGTTTAATTTATTTTCAACTCATCGAGTGCATATAATAACTTGCACTCAACTTATTGATAAGTGTTAATGTTTCCACGGGTGCCACATGTGGAGCAGGAACTTGCTAACTCTTATAGAGTAGCCGAGTACATCCTCAGTTTTTAATGTGGTCTGCGTTGCTCTTCTTTATTTTTCTGTGTTTAGTCACTTTGATTATTGTTTGTCTCTGTCTCTTTATATTTTTGGTTGGTCACATGTTTGTCTTTCTATATTAATTTATGATTTTTCTATCATGTCTTGGTATCTTTTGCCTTTTTCTCCCCTAAAATTCAATTTCTTAATATGTTCAATGCGTAAAGCTCAACTTATTAATGAACACATGCAGCTAATTTATCACATGATAACTTAAGCTCAACTTATTAATGAGCTCAATGATTACAAATTACATGCAGCTTATTTTGGTCATATGATGACTTAAACTTAACTTATTAATAAGCACATGATAACTTACACTTAACTTATTAATAAACATATTATAACTTACACTCAGCTTTATATGAGAAAAATGTGCCTAAGCTTGCTTATTAATAATTATGTACAATTTCAAATTACATTAAGCTTATTAATCAAATATGATGCTTACACAACAGCCTATTTTATATCATGTGTACCTGTACATTTATTATTTACGCACAACTTATTAAAAAAGTGCAATGCTCGATAAAAATATTAATTACAGCACTCAGCTAATTATGGGGTACAAAAATAACTTACGCTCGGCATAATATTGTAATAATGAGCATATAAATTTTTTCAGACGTTCTCTCAACACACAGCAAGCTCAAAGAAAGAAAGAGACAAAGGGGTCTGGAAAAATCTCTGAAGAAGCTTTCCCGGTTTCGAAATTGGCCTTAAAGGTATAACTGTTCACTTATTAATTTAGTATACAGACTTATTTTAGTCCAGTATATGATAATTTGTAGATACTATTCCATTTGTTTATTTATAATGAGATATCATCATTCAATATAAAACAAGGGGTCGTGATCGTATGGTAGTTGGATTTACAATTACCTGTGCAATCAGTGCCTATCACCACTAACGTTATGAGTTTGAATTCCGCTCAGGCGATACAACAATATGTCATGAAGTTTGTCGGTGACTTGCGACAGGTCAGTAGTTTTCTTCTGGTACTCCGGTTTCGTCCACCAATAAAACTGACCGCCACGATAAAACTGAAATATTGTTGAAAGTGGCGCTAAGCACCTTAAACCAGACCATCAATATAAAACAAGAGTGTGGTCAGATGACATTCACATATAAAGACATGTATTTTATACACTTGTCCAGATGAGATTTAACATTCTTGGAAGACAGGTTCTAATTACACATTTATATTTCTACTTATTAATATTGCAATGCCGGCTATTTCATTATGTCTCCCCCCACTTTGGTGGGAGACATATTGTTTTTGTCCTGTCCGTCACAGTTTGTCAGTGCAACTCCTCTGAAACTAGTGTACAGAATTTCATGAAACTTGGTAGGTAGTAAGGACACCATATGTAGTTGTGCATATTACCAGGAAATTGTGATCGCCTGAATTTTGTGGGAGTTATGCCCCTTTGAACCTAGAAATTTCCCGAAATTTATTACTGAAGCAGTTTGTCAGCGCAACTCCTCTGAAACTACTGAACAGAATTTCATGAAACTTGGTAGGTAGTAAGGACACCATATGTAGTTGTGCATATTACCAGGCAATTTTGTGGGAGTTATGCCCCTTTGAACTTAGAAATTTCCCAAAATTTACTACTGAAGGAGCTTGTCAGCACAACTTCTCTGAAACTACTGAACAGAATTTCATGAAACTTGGTAGGTAGTAAGGACACCATATGTAGTTGTGCATATTACCAGGAAATTTTGATCCCCTAAATTTCGTGGGAGTTATGCCCCTTTGAACTTAGAAATTTCCAGAAAATTACTACTGAAGCAGCTTGTCAGCATAACTCCTGAAACTACTGAACAGAATTTCATGAAATTGGTAGGTAGTAAGGACACCATATGTAGTGGGATTATTATGGATGTTAATTGATTTTACCTACATTCAGAATATTTCAATGAAATGTATTCGATACTGTTTTAGCACAAGTTTTTATGACAAAAATTACTTATCGGTATCATATTCGAACATTATAATTTCCAAAACACACTTAAATCCAACAAAACCATCATAATGTATAACACATGTCAAATAGTAAAAAACACATCTTGCCGCCTCGTTAACTAGTTTTTGAATGAACCTCGCGTGCCAGAACCGAATCACATTTACAAAACCAGATCCATCCGCAAAAAAATAATCCCATCAAAATATCATTTTAACGTTTTAAAGAATTCATTTTTATTAATTTTTTGAAAGTTAATTATAAATTACCGATAAGCAGAATATTAGACATTTTGTTTTTAGGACTGACTTTATCATGAGGTATATCAGGCTTGCCATTCCGGCTCACCTGATATACCCCGTGATAAAGTCAGTCCCAAAAACAAAATGCCTAATATTTTGTATTTACCTCTGTCCGTCCTTCCGTCCATCCCAAGATATTTTTCGTCACATTTTTCTCAGCAACTATTGATGGCAGAAATCTGATATTTGGTCACAAGCTTCATATAGGTATGCCATATTGTGGGAAGCGTTTTTGGACCCGTCAGATTCCTACTTCCTGTTTGCCGACTTAGTTGGTTTTTATACACATTGAACATATATGCTGGGTTATCATAAGTGAGCATTAGCTCACAGTTCATCTTGCCTAATTTATGTTTTCATTTATTTCTTTTTAACATTTCAAGAAAATTTGAACTGCATCGGTAGTGAAATAGTCAGCATGCTTGCCTCCAGTATGGTAGATCGTAGGTTCGAGCATCAGTAGGTCCAACCAAAGACTATAAAATTGGTATTTGCTGCTCCTCTGCTAAGCATGGTGGTCTAGTACAAAGCGGACATCATCATCATCATCATCATCATCATATCATTAATTGTAACCTGTTCTCACCTTGATATTGCTGAAATATTGCTAATTTAATGTTAAACAACAATCTCTTACTGTATTATTTTGTTTTATTCTTCAGCAAATTCAAGCATATGAAGATGTTCTGCAGCATCAAAGACTGGCTGGATGGGTATGTTTTTGATAAAAAGTAAGAAAGAAAATGGATGTAAATGAACATGAGAGAATATCCTATTTTACATTTTGATGCAAGCTAAAGCAAACAATAGCACCACCATAGCTGTTCTACATTTCACTGTCACAGTAGGGTCTTCAATTAACAGCACAACCCTTACCCCAAAGTTAGTGTCAAATGTCGCTCAGATATTATTTGATGTCTCTCTGATATTATTTGGTGTCTCTGATATTATTTGGTGTCTCTGATATTATTTGGTGTCTCTCTGATATTATTTGGTGTCGCTCTGATGTTATTTGGTGTCTCTCTGATATTATTTGGTGTCTCTCTGATATTATTTGGTGTCTCTCTGATATTATTTGGTGTCTCTGATGTTATTTGGTGTCTCTCTGATATTATTTGGTGTCTCTCTGATATTATTTGGTGTCTCTCTGATGTTATTTGGTGTCTCTCTGATATTATTTGGTGTCTCTCTGATATTATTTGCTGTCTTTCTGATATTATTTGGTGTATAGAATTTCATTTCCATGATACTTGGTCATCAACAAGAAAACTAAATAAGATATTGTATGAAAAGTAATCATAGATTGATAAAGCTCTGTAGTAATTAAAATTTGAAATAAAATAAATAACTCCAAAACAAATCAAACGGCCCTTTCTGTGGGAGCATGTGCTTTTCAGTTGAAGCGAATTACATTTTCATTACAGAAGAAATGGTCTTATAAGAGGGGGACTATTGTGATGCAGATTTTCTATTGTTTATACATGTTGCCACGGGATAATTAAGTATGGCTCCACCTAAGGATCATGCAGTGGGTGATTTATTGATAGTTGCAAAATTGGAGTTTATATGGTTCATATGTTGCATTTTGATGGAAAACTCATAAAAATAATAAAAGAACGCATGTATTGACTTTGGTTGCTATGGTAACAACTATCATAAAACCCCTTTTATTTCAAAAAATATTTTTAAAAATTCATAATATAATTACATACTAGTGATGTTGAAGACTTCTTCTAAAAATTAACATAGATTAACAGAAAGTACAAGTTTGCCAATTACTGTTACCATGGCAACCAAACAGCCTCATTTCGCATCTTCAAAAAAACGAAAAAAATCAGGATTTTCATTATCTAGTATCTCCTGTGAACAGGGTGGTTGGTGAATGAGACTTGTTTGTATCCGTTCAATAGACACTTATCTAAAACATATAAAAAAATAATCATGTGTAGCCTCTTTTAGATTTTTTGGAAAAAAGCGTTTTTTGTCCCATACTTTTGGTTTTTCAGCAAATACTATATAAATACATTTTTACAAAATATTTCTACTTCTCTAAAATGTATTTACTGATATTATCTTTTTCACATAACTTATAACCAAACTAACTGCTAAATAAACTTTTAACCTTAAATTATGTGAATGGTTGCCATGGAAACAAAAATAAAACATTTTAAATGCTTTTCATATCATGCCAAAATCATAAAATTTTCTTTTGGTCACAAAGATTTCCATATTACTGATTTTATAACTAAATGCCAAGTCTTAAGCTGATAACAATAAAAATTTAAATAATGCCCATGGTTGCCATGGAAAGAAAAACAATTATTGTTACCATGGCAACCAAACAGCCTCATTTCGCATCTTCCAAAAAAAAAAACCCGTTAAAAAATAGGATTTTCATTATCTATTATCTCCTGTGAACAGAGTGCTATGTGAATGATGCTTGTTTGTATCTGTTCAATAGGCACTTGTCTAAAACATAAAAGATAATCATTTGTAGCCTCTTAGATTTTTTGGAAAAAAGTGTTTTTTGTCCCATACTTTTGGTTTTTTAGCAAATACTATACAACTACATACAACTACATTTTTTACAAAATATTTATACTTCTCTAAAATGTATTTACTGATATTATCTTTTTCACATAACTTATGACCAAACTAACTACTAAATAAACTGTTAACCTTAAATTATGTGAATGGTTGCCATGGAAACAAAAATGAAACATTACAAAATCTTAAAATTTTTCTTTTGGTCACAAAGATTTCCATATTACTGATTTTATAATTAAATTCCAAGTCTTAACCTGATAACAATGAAAATTTAAATACAATTGTAATGTCCATGGTTTCCATGGAAACAAAAACACAGAGATTGATAAATCTGCAATTCGAACACAGCAAAAAAACATTTCTAGCATTAATTTCTCAATCATTTTTAAAAGCAAATCTGCTAATTTTCCAACTGTAAATTATTTCAGGTACATGTAGTATACAATTATTGTACTAGAATATTTATTGTACTATGCATTTACACTGTATTGTACAATTCTAGTACTATGCATTTATTGTACACAGGGCCCGGGTGGCTCAATAAGTTAGGTTGCTGGATATACAAGCCTATCACCAATACGGCATGGGTTTGCTCCTGACTTTGTAAATTACAAAAAAGGTGCACTCGACTCGCAGCTGCAAGTGATAAAGTTTACCAGTTGCTTGCCCATGGTTGGTTGTTCTCTTCGGGTACTCCGACCTCCTCCACCACTAAAACTGGTTGGCATGACACACATTATCTCTGATGCTCATATAAAAAACACAAAGTAGTATTGGCAACAAATGGCCACAGCATTTATTAATATATATAAATGTACATATGTTAAAAGTACAAATGAGATGAAATGTACTAAATAAGTTGTGTACATATGTGAAAACTGCAAATGAGATGAAATGTATTAAATAAGTCGAAATCTGTATTTGTCGAAATGTCATATGATAATCGCCGAAAATGTGTAAAGTGGCAGATCATATAGTGAATGGACAAATTTTAGATAAGCGATTAACCCTGGAAATCAGAGGCAAATGCTATCATAGAAGTAAACAAGTCTATTAACCGAAAATATGTTATCAAAGCGCAGCGAAATCAGCCAGATTAAAAAGTCTATCAACTGAAATTATAGTATCAAAGAGAAGCAAAATTAGCCATCAAAGTTAAATATCCAGACTGCAAGATGGAACAGTACTTCAAGAATCTGTAAGTTCACAACTACACATGATGTCAGGACTACAATCACAGAAAGTAACAAAAAGTCTGTTTCTCCAACTTCCAAACATGCTGATTCTCAAACGTATTCACAAGTCGTTGTACCTGAAAAAGGCTTTTTCTGGAACTTCAGCCGGAACTGCACATGCTGACACATACATACAATCAACCTGCAAATGCATAAACAAAGCGCAGTATCTCTCCAACAAGTAAGGGCAAGGGAGGGTGGGTTTTTTAACTAGATAATCTCCCTGATATTTTCCTGTCTGCTTCATTTCACGCCATACAGTGAAAAGGATTGTGTGTAATTCAATCAATAAAAAAATTGATAATCTGAACCAAATACCGGAAATAAATACAATTGACAAAAGCATGATAACGGACAAAGTTATATGAGCCCATGCGATAAGGAATTTAAGATACAATTTTTAAATCCTATTATCTCTGATGCTCATATAAAAAACACAAAGTAGTATTGGCAACAAATGGCCACAGCATTTAGTAAAACATTATATACCAAGTGAAACACCAGCAGTTGTTTTGTCACTACGAAAAGAATGTGAGCAAATTTTCAAGTGACCTAAACGCAATTGCACCAAGCATGCATTTTCTTCTGTGCAAGACTGATTCGATGGGCACAAAATATCAACACTACGCTTCTTAAAATATTTTAACTATGTGTATCTGTTAATTAAAGACAATCGTCGTCTTTGCAGTAAATGTGTACCCATATGGCTCGAGTCACAAACTGACAAAGCACATGTCCCACAAAGTTTTTTTTTTTTTTATATACTGTGGCCGGACTTTGCAGGACTGTGATGTCTTAACATTGGCTTAGATAAGTAAGGGCATCATTTAATTTTAATATTATTATTTTGTGTGTATGTATCACGCACGTGG
>MJUT01036275.1:276783-287213 GCA_002080005.1 Gigantidas platifrons | reverse complement strand
GGGGGAGGGAGAGAAATCAAACCTGAAAGTACACTCCTGAATGAGCAAACTGACCGATTAAAAATCATTTATTGTGTCTTAATCAACATTCGATCTATAAACCAATTTAAACTCATTGAGCACATATCTCATAAGCTGAACATGTGGCCTGCGCCTGGTGACCACGCCACACGCTACCAGTCTAAAAATACGTCACTTTACGTGTGTAGCCAGGCATTCATAATACATGTAAACATGACAACATCTTTGCCGATCAATATACCGACTTAATATTTTTTTAACTAGATAATCTCCCTGATATTTTCCTATCTGCTTCATTTCACGCCATACAGCGAAAAGGATTGTGGGTAATTCAATCAATAAAAAAATTGATAATCTGAACCAAATACCGAAAATAAATACAATTGACAAAAGCATGATAACGGACAAAGTTATTTGAGCCCATGCGATAAGGGATTTAAAATACAATTTTTAAATCCTATTGTAGCTGAAATATTGTTGAAAGTGGCATTAAAACACCAAAAATCAAATCAAATCATTTATTGTACAATTCTAGTACTATACATTTATTGTACAATTATAGTACTATACATTTATTGTATGATTCTAGTACTATACATTTATTGTACAGTTCTAGTACACACTGTACTAAAGATTTGTTGTAGTAACATTTTACTATAAACTTATAATGCAAATATGGGGTGCTTGTCCTGATTACATTATAATTTATATTAAAAATACAATTAAACCTAAAAAAAAAAACGATTAACAAAGTTGCCATTGTTTGAAGAGTAGCAGGCCAAATTTACATGCTTATTTCAAGAATGCCAGGGATATATTGAGAGAATTGGTGACATAAGGTAAATCACTTTTTCTTGATTTTGCATGATCCTTACGTGGAGCCATACTTAAATATCATGAAAGGAAAGTTTAGATTCCAGTAAACGGTTTAACCCACTAACATTATTTTTTGCCTGTCCCAAACCAGGATCTTACTTTCCATTTTTATGTTAATATTCATATTTGAATTTCATTACATTCTAGCTGTTGGGACCTTACTTTCCATTGGCTAATATTCATACAGTCAAACCTGTATTAAGAGGTCACCTTTAGGGCAAATAAAAAGAGGCCTTGTAAGACAGGTGACCTCTTAAAAGAGGCTCATTTCATATAAAGATTTCTATGACAGGACATGAAAAACATGGCCTTTTAATACAGGTGACTGCTTAATAGAGGTGACCACTTTGGCAGGTTTTACTGTATTTGAATTTTAAGACATTCTAGCTGTTAATGTTAATATATATATATATTATTGCTGACATTTTTCAGTCTGTTAAGAGGAAAACTTCAGCTAAAAAGAAAAAGAAAAAATCAAAGAAGAAAAAATCAAAAGAGAAGAAACCAAAACCGGCAGTAAAGATTACAGACTCTTCAGTGAATGGAGTTAAAAAAGAGGTGACTTTTGTAAAGCCAGCACAAAATGAAAAACAAGCCTTGATTGGACAAAATGGACCCGAAACAGTGGCAATTAAGATGGAGGTATAAAGATGAAAATACAAATATATTTTGTTTTACAGACTGAGTTTATAAATACATGTATAGTTATGTAGATGAATACTGTATTTTTAAACATTAATCTATATAGAGTCTTTAAATTTATATCTAAGTATGGAGTTTGTAGAAAAGTCTGCCCACCTTAAAATCTATGGCTTATCTTACTTCTAGCTAGGAGCCTGTTGTGGTCATGATCATATGGTAGTTGGATTTATAGCTACCTATGCAATCAGTGTCTATCACCACTAACGTTGTGAGTTCAAATCCCACTCGGGCAAGGTGTACTTCATACAACATTATGTGATTACATGGGTGTGGAATTGCCATGCACGACTCGTCTGACTCGTACATAGAACCTGCCTGATAAGTAGATTTTCCTGGCTAGCTTGTCCGGGGACAAGTAAAGATCAACAAATAAAAATTATTTCTAATTAAAGTACTCTGGAAAGACAATTCCTCAAATGATATTATATTGTAAATATTGACAGTTATACAGATAAATATTTTGTATTTTTTTTTATTGGAAACGATCGTGTCAGTGGTGTTCCGAAAGAAGCTTAAAATAACCAGAATTGTACTAGTTCTATGTTGAGTATTACGACCCGATTGCAATGATAATTGTACTGCATTTACTTAACGATAGCAGGAACCGTGTAACAGGTTTTTATTGGAGTTCCGAATGTGACGTTTCCCTGCTTGTCCATGGCTTTTCGTAAACAAACAGTTCCTAACATCCATAAACATATAATACAAATCGGGTTGCAGTCTAATGGACAAATATTTAATAATAATAAAAGACTGGGAAAGGTTCTGGCCACAATGAACATCACAAGAAAGTTAACAAACGCAAATCTCTAGCGGAAAAGGACACATAATTTGAGGAAGTGGCTAGCCGATTTCTCATGAATGTTTACTGCTGGATTCTGATAGTGTCTCATATTGCAATATCTGCAGGAAATATTCTGATTTTGCTGACAAGAAATTATTAATGTTTATTGGCAAAATCGTGGACAGAATGGATACTTATCTTCCCACCAGTCATCTGCAAAGTATGAAGACAGCACTAAAACTAAATACATGACTAGTTTGCTGGATAAAGCCATTGCCAAGGTTAATCAAAATGAACTTGATTGATATGAGAATTTTTTTCAACACAGCCTATTCTGTATTAAAAAACAGCCGACTATTCTCTGACTGCACATTCCTATTTGAAATCCAAATTTAAAATGGTCTTCATTTGGGCAGTGATCACTTAGGCAGGGATGTTTCTGTTAACTTTATTAAAACTATATTTCAAATGTTATGCAATGAAGTAATAGACAATATAAACAAGTTCAATTTAGCAACTGTGTTTGAAAATATCAAATGTTTATACAAAAAACAGGACAAATGGATTTTGTCTGGACAAGTAACTTTTTTCAGATAGCTTGTCTGGGGACAAGTAGAACATTTCAATATTTCCATACCCCTGTGATAAAGTTTGTCAGTGACTTGCGATAAGTCAGTGGTATTCTCTGGATACTCCTGTTTCCTCCACCAATAAAACTGACCGCCATGATATAACTGAAATATTGTTGAAAGTGGCATTAAACACCATAACCCTAACCCTACTTCTAGTTACAGCTTTAACACTAGTCAACAAATATGAATTTAATATGCCGAGTTAAAAATATATTTATTGTCTTAATTACACCCAATTGAAGTGACGTATATATGTAAGAGGGATCATTTGTTTTTATTTCTATTTCATGACTCTCTACAGGAAGCAGAAGCAGACGAACCTGATGAAAAACCGATATCAGTGAATGAGGGTCCAGAGTACAGACATGATGGGTACATTGAACTTGTACTCAAAGTAATGGCAAGAATGTGTGATGGTCAAAACCATTTTTTACAGGTACTTTTCTTCCTTTAATATTGAATTATTTTTTTTTATCATACAAACAATCAGAGATAAATAGATATTGGATATTTTCATTGAAGGTCAAAGATCAAGAAAATCGTCAAAGCACTAAAAGTACAAATCAGTTACCAAACGCATGAAATGCAATTAATTCACAGAATACATACATGAGATGAACAATTAAAAAAAAACCACTTTAATTAGTAAATGACTGAAAAACCACCACCACCACACATCAGTGCAGACCATGATATTTTTGTGGAAAAAAAACTTGTAAAACACCAATAATTAATGTAATCACATTATGTAATTGACCAATCAATGATTATCATTTGTGATATGAAGAAAATGTTAGAAGGTGAAGCCAAACAAAAATCTCTGGATTCTACATATTGTAATATTAAATAATTATTTGATATCTAAGTTAAATATAGTAAATATAATTCACCTCTGCTCCTTATTGACACTAAATCTAATCTCTGTTTAAATTTTCTTCAAATTATATATAACTGGTTTATTTTAAATTATGAAACTATAATTTGAATTTTTCATTCAAATAAACTGTATCTATAACCAATAAAGGTGTGAGTTTGAACCCCGTTCATGGTGAGGTGTACTCTATACAACATTATGTGATATTGTTTGTCAGTTACTTGCAACAGGTCAGTTGTTTTCTCCGGCTACTCCGGTTTCCACCACCAATAAAACTGACCACCACAATATTACTGAAATATTGTTGAAAGTCACACTAAACACCATAAACCAAACCAACCAATCATTCAAATAGAGGAGAATCATGGGGATATCTTGCTGGCTTCACCTCCTTTAATTATAAAATGTTATGATGTGTGGATAAGAGAATAATGTCTCTATATTTTTTTTATAGGACTACCTTAGAGAGCAACCTGATAACGTCAAATCGTTCAACATAATTGCAGAAGTGACAAGATTTTTGAACGTGGTTTATTCTAATATTAATTTTAAAAGTATCGACTTAGTCATTCAACTGTTTAACACAATGAACGAGTTTACTGCGGTATGTATTTGTGTATGGGTTATAGTAAATGTACTCATTATCTATCTTGTTTTATATATATAAACATCTGAAAAAGTAGCCAACGTATGTACCTACGGGATGTCGGATCGGAAACAAATGTTAACGATTCTGTTAACAAAAATGATAAATAAATGTCTAAAATGTAGCACAACAACATCAAAAAAGATGTTAAAATATAACAAAAATAACTATAAGTCTACAAAAAGACTATGATTATTATCAAATTGATGGATTACAGACGCTGATGAAGCTTGTCGGTCAAGCGAAATATCCGTCAATTTGATAATCATTATAGTCTTTTTGTAGACTTATAGTTATTTTTGTTATATTTTAACATCTTTTTTTATGTTGTTGTGCTACATTTTAGATGTTTATATATATATATTTACTTGACTGGTTTCTTAAAAAGGTTTAGAGGGGCAGTTGTTGTCAAAAATTGGTTAAAATTTCATGTGAATACATGGCACCATAGAACATGCGGTACCATAGGATCTGACTGTGTTGTTGAATGTATGCTGGATGCCATTTGTCTATATTGATTGTTTGATGGTGTTTAACGCCACTGTCAACAATATTTCAGTTATATTGTGGCTGTTGCCTATTTTGACATTCCCTAAATTTTGTTTGTATTATATTATTCAGTATTTTGGAGAGAGAGGTCAAAAATATTCTTGCCGGTTTCTTAACTAAAGAGATTATACTCAAATATATTGGTCTCTGAGAGACGGAAAGGTGTCAGAATTTAAATAATTTGACACAGACATTTTATTAACACAGTTTATGTTACTTGTTTTACAGGGTAATCAAGAAAATCGACTAGTTATATATGACAACAAAATCATAGACTACATCAATTTCATTCTTCGTGCTGCAGACTTTGAAGCATGTACTACAGAAAAGGCAAGTAGTCTTTTTTTATGTACTCACCATTAGGCAACTGGGGCATTAAGTCTTACCTGTGTCCGTCTGTACACCCCACATTTGGTTTCCGCTCAATAACTTAAGTTCCTTGAGGTCGTCAGTTGTGAGTTCGAATCCTGCTTGGGCAAGATGTAACGGCCATTTTAGACATCTTTTCACATGACATAATGTATATGATCGATCACGTGATACAGTTACTTTTAAGATAATAAATTATCGCCGAAGGGAAATACAACTAATTGAGTTGGTAATTTAAATGTTAAATAAACATAGATAAAAAGAAATCCTAATAAACAATTGAATAGGTGTAAACAGTGTTCATTGAGGCTCATTAAAATAATCTTTATGAAAACAGGTGCAATAAAAGTTTGTCGGAGACAAGATGTTTCAATGCCGTATTTTAACGTTAAATTAGAAACATGAAGCTGTTGAAAAATGCAAAGTGGGAAACGTGGCCGTTAAGTATTTTGAAAGTGATTTTGTTGAAAAGTAATACATTACGGTTTTTAAAGAAACTTTAATTTTGTTCAATAACAAACAACAATGGCCCATTGGAAAGTGAACAAAATCAGACTCTGTGCTATGAGAAATGTTGACCAAACTTTTTGTCCGAAGCTACTTTCAGCAGAACGAACTTTTGATTTATTATTTCTCATTTCTATTACAAAAATTCCTAGCTCTCATATTTAATATGTTCATATATGCGAAGGTTGGCCATTCAAAATTCGTTGAAATGCACGGGGACGCTTCAGATTTTTATCGATCCGCATTGGTATTTTATACTTGACACCGGGTTAATATTACGATCTATCGAACTGTTTATTTACATACAGACATGTATGTGTAAACGTTAATGCATATGCATTTAAAAAATAAATTTTGAACTACATTATTCAACATAATTTATGTTCATTTACATCCATAAATACATGTACAAAATGTATTATGTTCCGTGAAAGTGCTTGGCAATCCATTTGATGACAACTCTGGTCTGTTTATACTGAACCTCTTTTAAGAGGTCACTTATGAGTGACCACTTAATACAGGTTTGACTGTATTTTATCTGTTTTCAGCACAAATCTAACAGCTCTCTTCATGTTTTTAAAATATGTGTATTGATGTCAATGGAAGTAAGCTGGACTAACATTTTTATTGATACATATGTGTATATATAGACAAGTGAGTGAGATATTGTTATTTAACACCAAATAAGCAATTATTTTTTTAGCTATATGGTGGTGAGAATAAAGCCACATTCGATGAAATGATGATGATGTCTGTTTTGTACTAGACCAATATACCTAGATGGATGGTGCTAGCTCAATAAAACAACAGTCTGTGATTAGACTAGTCACTCTACTCTGACAGATTATCCTGATTAGACTAGTCACTCTACTCTGACAGATTATCCTGATTAGACTAGTCACTCTACTCTGACAGATTATCCTGATTAGACTAGTCACTCTACTCTGACAGATTATCCTGATTAGACTAGTCACTCTACTCTGACAGATTATCCTGATTCTAAGCCAGCCAGTTTTTGTTCTTATTCATAAATGCTGCTTGCTTACATGGTTCCCACGCATCCTGGAAAACGGGAAATACCCTGGAATTTCGTTATACACGTTCCCGGTCGGGAAATGTTCTTGAAAATCAAAAAAATGGTCAAAATCTGGGATTTACCCTGGAAATCTTTATTGAAAGTGTAATTTTTTAACCACTGGAAGTTTTGATGCAATTTGTCAATTTCGAGTTACTTCCCTTGGTCCGATAATCAATTCGTCCCTTGCTTTATTTGTCCCAATAATAATAAAAGCGTCTACAATATGCAAAAAAAAGGGACGAAAGGCATAGGGATGAATTGATAACTTGAATCTGAATCTGCAATGTGTTTGTAGAAGTGCAGGTCAATGTTACATGAATTAGTTCCGATGATGGCGATCAATATTCAATCACACGTGAAGAAATCCATGATAATAACAAAATACTTGTTCAAGCTGCAAATAACGAACAAGAAAACTTATCTTTGAAAACTGAAAAAAGTCCTGGAAAAATCCTGGAATTTCATAGCTGAAAAAGAGTGGGAACCCTGTGCTTAGCAGAGAAGCAGCAAATACCAATTTTATAATCTTTACTCAACTGGGGCTTGATCTCACTATCTACTGTTCTAGAGGTGACCACACTGACCATTACACCGCCAATGCCATCTATAGTAGTCAGAAATAGGATAGTTCATACATTTCATGATTACATTAAGCATCAGATTTCTGGAATTTAGATTAATTTGATATAAATAATTTCAATAATTCAAGATTTAAATCTATTTAAATTTTATATATATATTATATCTATCTATATAGATATGGAGGAAGGGTTTGGTGATTCGGGTCAATGACTTTTGACTGCTACTGAAAGAGTATGGGCAGTTGGGTAGGGACTAAAAATTGTATCTTTTGTATCCACACAAGAGTTTTTGGCATGCAGGGAGTGTGGCACTTTCATGTTAACCACTATCGTCAACAGTCAGGCTGTATTATAACCTGACCCCATCAAGAGGGCTTCCCCAAACCTGGAACACACACAGCATCTTCATCACATGAAAAAATTGAAAACAAATTATATGATCATATAAAATGTTTCAGATTCTGTTGCTTAGAGAAAGCATAGCTAATCTAATTCTATCCTTGATCGAAGAAAATGGACCCGGGGCTACAGAAGTTGCTGTGGTGAGTAATTATTATTGATAATTACTTTTGTATGGTGTGCTGATGAACATTTCTGTTAACATAACCATCCAATGCACATGTCACTAATCTATCAATATTATGTGCAGACAAGTTTTAGCAATTGGTCATAGCAAAGGTACTTAGTTTCAAACCTTTATAACATGTAGAATGATTACAGAAAGGTTATGGTCTTTTCGGCCTATTTGTATTCTGACCCGTCTTTCCTCTAACAAAAACCCAACTTTTTGCATGTTTTTGATGGCATAAAGTTTGTATTTATCTCTAACTTACTTTTCAATATGTATTTTGAACGAGGTCCTGGATTTACATCGGCATTTGATATGGTCTTTATTTTTTATTGATATTTGAAAATATAGTCAGTACACATACATAAGGTAAGATAAAAAAAATTGTGTGAATGATTTGAGAGGAGAGATAGTTGTTCATTTTGTCGAATTCATTTACCTTCGATATATAATCTTTCTTTTGTTTCTCAGTGACTTACGACACTTGTTGAAAGTGGTGTTAAATACCATAAGCCAACTAACCTAAACTTTCTTTTCATAATATTTTGTTGTGTGTTGTATTTGAACTAAATTACCACTACTAAGATTGATTTTTTTTTCTACTATGGCCTTTTGTAAGAAAAATAAATTGGAAAAAAATGTATTAAAAAAACCCTAGAAATTTTGTTCAACTTTAATAAATGTTTATGCATAATAAGAGATTATTACATGACATTTTCCATATTGGCCCTGGTATTAGCCAGAGACTCCCATATCAAGCCTGACAGCGAAGCTGGAGGGCTGATATGGGTCGAGAGTTAATACCAGGGACGATATGGAAATTTCATGTCATGATCTTTTTATCACATATTTTACATTGACCTTTTCCAGGCATTGACTTTTATATTGCACAAAAAATCTTTGAACTGACAAATTGCAAAAATAAATCGTTAAGAGAGTTGACTTTGTTCAACTTGCAAATATTTTTGTTTTGAGTCTGGTTTCCAAAATATACCAAACAATGTCGACCTGTACAATGACGTTAGAAACTGTTGGGTAAAATCTACCCAAGACGTTGACATTTGAATAGAAATTCCTATTCAACTCGATGTATACATTTCAGCTAATTATTCCGTTTCAAGTTATTTAAGCTTTATTCCAATATGTTGAAATGTGTTAATTTGATTGAAATACGATTTTATGCATATCTTTATGCATCAACTTTCTTTGTACTTGGACATATAATCTTTAAGACCACTGCGCAGATACCGGAAGTTGAATTTGGGGGCAAATACGGATATTTGCCCTGAGGGCAAATAACCAACACTGAATTTTAGCTATTATTGGACATGCAAAAACGAACATATTGCAACAAAATATGTGATAATATATGTATATTGGCTTCTAATTACAATCAACAATGGATGTTAGAACAATAAAAAAATAATGTGGAGGAAACATTCATGCTTTTGGAATTCTTTGGATATTATTATAAATTATAGATGTAACTGAAAATGAGAGACTATCAAACTTTACACTCAGACACAAATTAAAGCAAAGGAACATGACTTTTATTACTGTTCTACATTTCACATTAACAGCAGGATCTTCAACAATGAGTATTACTGATACAATACAATGACTGTAAAATGGCCCCATAGCCTGCAGTCGATTCATACTCTTTACTTCTATTGTTAAATGCTAAATCTGGGCTTCTTTGTTGTTTTAATGTTATTTGGTGTATAGAACTTTATTTCTCAGATGTGGGGTTATCAACAAGAAAGGAAAACATTGGTGAAGTAATCTTACAAATACCATCATCATTATGCCCTACACAAGGTTACAAATTACAGACAAAATACAACCACAAGGTGCCCATCAGGTAAATAGTAAGAAAATCAAACAGTTTAGTACAGTTTGAAATGGGCTGACTAATAACAATTAAATTAAATTAAATTGAATATTTTTATGACAAAATATTTACTTATATTACAGGAAGTAAAAGATACACTAGATAAAGTTGCCATTCTACAGTTGATGCAAGAATGTTATGAAGTACATGAACCAGACAAAAAGAAAATTGCAGAACTAAAGAGTATAATGCTCGATGAACCTGTCGCTCGTAAATCCAAAATGAAGTCATTTTCCAAAATAGGTGGATCAATACTTCAAAAAGTCAAGGTATGTTATGGGAACCTTCATCAGCAGTATAATTTTCATGATAAATTTTCGAACAAAGTAATCCAATAGGTATAATTATATAA